>JAUYWH010000024.1:22278279-22301175 GCA_034779795.1 Ctenopoma multispine | reverse complement strand
TTGCTTGTGTCTCCTTGTAAGTCGCTTTGGATAAAAGCGTCTGCAAAATGAACTAAAGTAAAGTAAAGTAAAGTAAATATGATAGATTTGATGTTTTTTGTGAAATTCTGCGTTTCATTTACGTCACATGTATTGGCACCCGTCTTCCAAACAGGTCACAGACGATAGGTCAGTCAGCACTCATCAGTCCACAGAACATTTACCAACAGATCTGAGGATTATCTAGGAGGTGGTGTGGCAGAGTTTGGATTTGGATGAACCTTAATGTTCTACTGGTTTAGTAGTGGTTTTCACCAATGGATGCCATTTCTAACCACTGTCTACAAGATGTTAAAGTCTTGATAACCACCCTTTACTGAGGAGAGAAAGGTCTGTAGTTTATGATTTTGTGGATGTGTTGCTGCTGTGCTCTTGGACTAATTTTGGAATGTCAACCACCTCTGGGAAGGTTCACTATTGATCCACTTCTTCTCTATTTATAGATAGTGTCTCGAAATGTGATTTTGTGGCATCCTAGACCTTTAGAAATAGCTTCCTAAGAATTTAAAATGATCAGTGCACCTTGGTCTTTTTTGGACGTACTAAGTAAGAGCAGCAAATACTTTTTTTCCACAGGCCTAATCGGTATCATATCTGTTTTGCTTAAAAAAATATAGTTATCCTTTAACATTTTTTCTGCAAAATTTTGTATTTTGTATCTTAACAGGTTGCCTTTGTTTAGTATGATATACACACAAAGAGAGAAGAAATCAGCTGAAATATTTTTACACCACTGTAGTTAAAATGGTATAAGTAAAGTCCTCTGAACCAGACTGTTGTCAAAACACACAAACTACAACAAAATCACAGCTGTGTAAAATCTGCCACGTGTTTAGAAACACCAGTATAACTGTGCCAAGCACCACAGATTTACTGCTGCTGCTGCTTGAAATTGAGAATGAGGCCTCTGAGTGACTGACGGGAGCAGGTGGGAGGTTGGATGAGGAATGTCGTGACAGAAGTTACTGACGGGGTCGTGGTGGAGGTGAGATAGACGCTACTGTAGCAGACTCACGCTGGTGCTGAAGTGTGAAGTGTATCGTTCTGGGTGGTTCTCAAACTCCATGGGGTCATACATGCCGTCGCTCCTCCTCACCAGGTGGTGGTGTCTGCTCAGAACGGTGGCATACACTTTGGTCATATCTGACAGGAAAACATACAACATGCTAATTATGAGTCGACTGCACTTATTAGAATAAAAACATTAAAGGTCAAATCATCAGAGAGCAATATTCCTATTTGCCACCTCCTGTTAACTAGAGATGTTTACTAAATATTGATTTAATAAATTATGTTAAGTTAATTAAAACATGTTTTTAATATAACCAATAAAATTCCATATTTCCTCTGTGCTGTTCAGATTTTTAAAAACCTAAGTTTAAGATTTCAAATGTCTGAAACTGGTAAATCATTGACAAACACATATGCTATCTGAGCAATCTTTTTACTGTGTGTAATAATCAAGTAAAACTGTGTTTTTTAAGCTAGAACATAAAACTTCAGCTCGTGCTAGCATGAGATTCTAGATCAATCCACTCTGCTGCATTCAGCTCTCCCTACGGTTGGCATGAAAGATTTGTTCCTACTTGGCTGTTTAATGGTTTAAACGACATGGTGTGAACACAACCTTTGTCATTATTAAATTCAAATAGTTAAGAAGCTGCACAAGGCACTAATCAAGCAGAAATCATTGGAAATCTCTGATTGGAGCCTCGCTCAAGAACTTTTACAAGCAAGTATCAACAGCTCTTCGTTACAATATGGTTTTAAAGCAAAACTTTTTTAACATATTTCCACCAAAAATATTCAAATAAGTTACCGTAGCTTTAATAAACTGACTAACTTCAATTTGATCCAAGTACATCGTGTTTGCTAATATAAGACTTAAATAGACTAAAATATTTGAATTATTCAGTGCTGAAAAAGGACAGTGCCTTTTGATTATGCTGGTTGATAGTGATCATGACTGATAATGATTGCTGTTCCCACTTTTTCACATGGGAATCAAGTCCAAGACAAACAAATTGAAGCCTGATACACATGCAGCGCAAACATGATGCAGAATTTTCTATCTGTAAGTGAGTTTGAAGCAGCAGCTTTAACTAGGATATTTAACACACTTTCACAAAAATGAATTGTTACATTTTTCATTTTCCCCTTTAACTGTTGAATAGAAGGCTTCTGAAAATGTCAGATTTAACTTTATCTCAAACACACAAAATGAGGTGCAAACAACAGAAAGCTAAGAACCCAAACATGCTACACTGAGTCTTTTTTATCCATTTTGGATTCAGAGTTTAATTCACAATATATATTATAATTTAAATCAAACCTTAATTGAAACAAATGAAAAACACTTATTTTCAGCATGCACATTCTCATCAAACATACCTCCTGTTTCAGAAACATCCTTCAACTCATGAGGTTCAACGTACTCAACAGGAAGCTCGTTGATCATGTCTTGGGCTCCCTGCAGACAACAAAAAAGTTGCTTACAGGACTAAATCGACTGAAATACCTCACAGAAATCCAGATTTCCTCACTCTGAAGCCAGTGAGTGTTTGATACCTTGGAGACATTTCCAGTTCCAGTGAAACAAAACGTCAGGGGGCCAATGGATTTGGGCATGAGCCCCATGGAAATCTCATACCCACAATCCCTCACTGCCTGGATGGCCTGGCTGACGTTCCTGTAGTTATGAGCCATACCGATGTGCTGTGAAGCAACAGGAAGACAGGAAGTGTCAGGACAAGTGGTTGTGGTTTGTATTAAACAGATGTATAAATAAGAAATAAAGTGCTACAATATCACATCAGCTATTTGCTGCACTTACTATCACTCTTACCATTAAGGGAGTGTGGTGACCGAGAGCCAGGAACCGCAGCCCGAGTCCATGCAAGATGTTGATCATTCCTACATAACACAGAAAAATAAATAAAAACTGACTTCAAATAAAGCAAATTCAGCCTTGGTGAGTTATTACCAATCTGTATTCTAATCATATGTCTGTGATCTTTAGAATGAGATTTTAACATATATAAAACCAATACATAAATAAAAAATACAACAGATAAAGTTAAAAAGGTTAATACAATTTCCAAAAAGCATAAGCAAAAATTCATAACATTTCAAATAAAAAAAATAACGACTAAATCATTCAGACATTTTACTTAAAATAGCCAAATCATATAAATGAAATTTGTGACAGATTTTACGTCTGACTTTGATTTTCTAACTACAGATCCAGAGAAAACTGACATTTCTACTGCGACTTCGATTAAACTTCTCACTCTCAATAGTTAAAGTCAGAGACAAGAAGAATATTTGATTTGGATTTGGATTGGTCATGTTGACGCAGGTCTGACTGATAGACATCAAACAGAAATGTTTAAACAATCTCTGGCTTGAATCCATCTCAAGTCAGATGCTGATCCTCAGTGTTTCACAACAGCTGCCGCTGTGACAAACTTTCACAGACTGAGCCGCTGGAACACACTGAAAAACCTGTCCCTTTTCTTCATTTCTTCATCCTACCTGCGACACCGGCCCACTGCCCAAACGCTACGATTCGGTAACCGTTAGCATCGACCATCTTTTCATAGTCAATCAGACGAACATTCTGAAACGACAAAATGAATTCTGTTGTAGTCTTGAAGACACAAAAACACAATAAAGAAGATATAAGTATTTCTTAATAACTAATAACCTGATCTAAAGGTTCCAGAGCCAAGAGCCAACCTTCCTGATCAGTTTAACAAACAAAGTCTTTCCTGCCAACAGTCATCAACCTGTACAATAAGTTCATCATGACAGAGAGCTCTGCTCCACCTGTCTAACTGTCTGAGTGTAGTTCCATCTTTTCCCAATTACTGCACATCTGATCTAATTCCTGCAATTTATGTACAACCTCTTCTTGTATCTTTTCATGTGTGTTTTGATGTGTATTTTTTTTTAATCCTGTTTTTTTTCCTGTGCGAATGTTTATTATCCTGTATTTTTGTCTATTTTTGTAATATTATGTTTAATGCTACTGCAACACTGAAATTTCCCTTCGGGGATCAATAAAGTATCTATCTATCTATCTATCTATCTATCTATCTATCTATCTATCTATCTATCTATCTATCTATCTATCTATCTATCTCATTTAATCTGTCATTTGTGGCTGGGAAGTACACTTACTCACATACCATATTTTAAAGTAATTATACTGAGTATTTACCTTGCTGGTTACATTTAGTAGACTACATTTAAGAGACAGTTTTAATTTTACTACATTTATCTGACAAGTTTAGGTACTACCTATTTTACAAGAGGTCTCTTCTGTAAATTCTGTGAACCACGCTTCCAAAATAGGACTAAGGTAGAATATAAATCAGATTACTCATCTGCTGCATGTACACACAGATTAACCAGGTTTCCTGAGTGCAGGTGAACTTGTTCCCTGATAACCTGAGAACAAGTGCTGGTTTCTCTGAGTAACCTGGTTACTTGAGTGCATGTAAACACTGAAGGCTGCTTCAGGGCCAGCTCTCAGCCAGAGGAGGCGTGTATGACGCGGATTCTAAACCTAGTTACGCAATTATGTGTGGGTGAATCTAGCTAGGAGATCTGGTTTTTAGTAATTGGGTTTCTGTGTTTACATTACATCATTTACATATTCAGATCTCACTGGGTGGTTGTGAAGTGCTTCGTGTTTGTTCTCAATGAACAAAGAGCACTGAATCGTCTGAGGTGTCGCCTACTGTGATGCAGCACATTTGCATAAGTCCAACTGTTTCTCAACTCTCCGTTCACACTTGCTGCCACTTAGCACCTCAGCACGTTTTTACTCCGGTGGCTGATTGTGCAGCAAGTTTCCACTGACAATAACCAAGGTCATCCTGCTTGGTTGCTGCACACGTGACTGCAGAAGTAGCACATTAACATACATTTAAATAACCAGGTGATTTCTTAACTCTGATTTAAACATCAAACCTGTTTTTTATGACCAGAGTAGGACAGAGCATTTTACCACATTTCACCACAAAGTAAAGTCTGCTGCACCGATTTCAACTCACCAAGTTCAAGGTCATTGCATGGATTTTTTTAGGTTTCATTAAAGCACTCCCACCTTCTTCAGTAAGTCATCCAGAAGACCCATGTTGGCCTCCTGAGCCTTGATAGTGTGGGAGAAAAAAGCGTATGTCTTCTTGGGAATGAGCTTCTCCTCAGGCGGCCTCTTAACTCCGATTATCAGCGATGCCTCGGAAATGTCCTCCTGAATGACGGCGCCGGCCCTCGAGTAGTACTGAAACCCAAACACGCAGTGAATTAGACACCAGGCAGAAAACAGCAGATGACAAATCCTTCACAGTCTGAGCTACCAGACTGTGGAACCGCCGCTTTGGAAAGAACAGACTGACTTTGTCTCGGCTTTTAAAACTTCCTGTGTTTTTTATTAAATATACCTAAATGTGTGTATTTATCCTTCTTTATTCTGTGGTTTATGGTGCTGTACATTGTTGAGGATCTCACCTTCTCGTGGATGGCTCTGCGGTTCGATGGTTGGACCAGGACTTTGAAGCCGGCGTGGGTGAGCTCCTTTACGTGACGAGGGGCCAGGGGTGCCCTCCTTTCCCAGGCATTGACGTCCTCGCGGCGGATGGCCATGACGGCTTTGTGGTGCTCATAGCGCCTCTGGCCTGTGAGGCAGCTCTGCGTCCTCTTACCTTGGTGACTGAGAAGTCTGAACATGACTTCACCCCCTACTTGACATAAAAACATGATGCTACAGATCAGGAACTAAGGACACTGAGTCCTGACATTCAGCCAGAAGGTGACATAAACTTGTATCTGCCCGCTGCTCTGTATTACTCAGCAGGGGGCTTTAACAAACCAGACAAAACTCTGACGAGACAAAACTCCAGTAAGACTACAGCACCGCTAATACAACTGCTGGGTCACAGAAACATTACAACAAAATGACTGTGAATGACAACTGATAACAAAATGCAAATAAAAAAATATCCAATAGTAGAACTTATGATCTACTTAGATCATTTAAAAGTGAAAGTTTAAAAAAAAACAAGGTGGAGACTTGGACTAATACCTGAACACTCCCAAGCTGAGAACAACACGTGGTTTCTTGACCATTCTGCCAAAGCAGCTTAAATTGTGCAGAAAATTCAGTCTGATATGTTTCTGTTGCATTCAAGTGTTCACTAGCAGCCATTTTGATTAGCTTAGCTTAGCACACGATGTAAACAGTGGGAAAAACTAAAGCTGCTTTCATATTTATATTCACTGGCACCCAGGAAATATCTAGACATTACCCAGGTTAGCTGCATGCAAGAACGCAAATACCTGGAGATCACCTGGACCTCTAGTAAGGAGTGTTGTAATGTTGGAAGGTGGACATGGAATCTCCACTGTGTTACTGTGCTCATTTCTCCCACACGCTCTACACAGGTGCCCCCACCCCTCACTGAAATCAAGCAGTTTCTCCCCACATGAGAACGTGTCTGACTCGGACAACGTCCCGCTGTGAAAGCACAACTCCACACAATGTCCGGACCTGTATCTCCTGACATTGTCTAATTTGGCTTTGTTACAGCTCCCTACTAACGTTAGCTTTTACCCAACTTCTTACAACTATTGACACACAACCTCCACAACACCATTAGTAAATTGTTAATTTAGTTTTGGTGTAGTTTAAACAAATATAAAAGTGTATACATTTTAGAGCTGCTTGTGAGCGTCTTTTCCTAGCAAGCAGTTTTCCACTTTTTATGCTAAGCTACGCTAATTAGCTACTAGCTAATAGTATTCAGTGCTTAGTACAAGTATATGTCTTCATAAGAAATTAATGATAAGAAAATTTATAGGAATATTTCCCAATTTGTCACCTTTAGCTTGTCAACCGACCTACAGGTGGGAAACCTTTGGAGGCAAGTTATAACGAACTTCATACAACTTTATTGTATTTAATAAAAATATTAGCAAGATCTCAAATCAGTCACTAAAGATAAATCAGATACTTCTTAAATGTGTATTTAGTACTACAGGCACACTTTACTGCATGCCACACTGACATATTTCTATAATAGCAAACCCGATAAGTAGAGTAAATGACTGTAAACTCCAGCATCAATCCGTTTAACGCCGACACCGCAGACAGAGAACACAGGATTATAATCTGTAGAAATGTTAATGGAGTTTCGCGTTGACTTTCTGTGTGGCTGTAACCACACGCATCAATCCCGGAACTTTGTCAACACTTAACAACTCGCACTTTAACTTACTTATTAGCTATTTTATCGACATACTGATCAATAATTTCTGACGAACCTTTCGGACCAGTTTCTGTTCACCACGTCGGCTCCTGGCGACGTTTCCCGGAGAAGACCGAAGAGTCTCACGGAGCAGAGGTGAGCGCACGTTCACCCGGTAAACTAATCCGTTTCCGGTAAGAATTTCAAAATAAAACTCTGTTCTTTTACAAATTACATTTTATTTATGAAATTAAAGAAACATCGGCGTCAGCAGAACTGCAGGTCTGCCATTACAATAATTTTTATTAACAATACTCCTTTACTAAATTAATGTTTAATCATCTTATAAAATACTAGTAAAACACACTGTAATTGGTTCTTTTAGGCGACACGAATGCCGTATTACAATAATAATAACAATATATACCATGGAAAACTAAGAAAATATATATATATTGTGATTTTATAAGATGACACCAGTGGTTTTTGTTTAAAAAAATACACAATTATTGCCAGGTCATTTTCTGCCCATGTACACTGGAGTTCAAGCAACTATTTCTGCCACATGAAGGTGGTTCATCTGTTATTGTAATATGGACATTATACAGTGACAAAATAATGTTAAACTTAACCTATGTCAGAATATAATACAATATAAGATAGAATAGAGTTTAAAACTAAATTATTATCACTGTGTATGGTGGATACTTCAAGCATAGGCCAAGCATTTAAAGATCCAAGATTCAAACAACTCTATCAATCACAGACTTGCATGCAAGTTCTCAAAGGCTATTTTTCAGCTGGAAAACGTATTGAATTTCGAAACAAGTTCCTTAAATGTAACTTTTATTGTGAGGATGCCGCCTGCAGCTTTCCGGTTTTGTTTAACCCAGCTGGGTCCCTGTGGAGGGAGTCAGCGGAGTTTAGACTTACAGGACAAAGGGGAGCTTGATTTTTTTCACATTCCGCACGTGGTTCAAGCTGCTGCACAAAAATGCACGTTAAGAGCAAATATGTCCAAACTACTCACTCACGCCTGGGTTTGAGTTTACTCGTGAGAAAACACTTGAAGTTCAGATAAATAAATCCTTTGAGAGCGGATCGGGATATGTTAAATAATGTGGCCGCCCGTCTAAGCCGCGGACAGGTAAAAGAGAAAACAAAAAACGAGCGCCCCGCTGCTGCTCGCAGGGAGGCCTGTCCCGTGCTGGGAAATCTCTCCACCAATGAGCGTCCAGAGCTGAGGAGCTGCCTCCCGCTCTTCCTGTCGCACTGTGATGACGACGTGAAGCTGGAAAACGTGGGCTCCCTGTTTGTTTTCGTCCATGCCACAGACTGTATATGAAGATCTGTGTGTGAATGGTGACAGACGACCTTTGGATTTCCTTTCCTCACTTACTGATATATGAGATTAAATGAAAATGGCAATTAGAATGAATTATTCTGAATTAATTAAATATTTTGAACAAAAAAAAAAGCAACAAACCCTAAATATCACAGGATCTATTGTTTTAATATTTCCCACTAAAATGATCTAGATTCAAAAGTCAAGTTCTACCTGATGAATCAATATTTATTGGCTGATTTCATGTAAAGAAGCGGTTTCCTCTAATTTCTCAAAACCTTTCAGCATTCATGGAGCCGTCACAGATGAGCAGAGAGAAACGCCCCATCACCACATTACAGACGCCTGCTTTTCATCACGTCAGATGCTCGCTCTACTCTCTCTCTCTCTGATCAAGTTTTATGGATGCAGCAACAAACTGTTCACTGACAGTGATTTTCCTAGGTGTTGCTGAGGTCTCGTTCCAACCCGGCATCAAATTCAAAACAATCTAACTTCTCACTTTCTTACTATTAACAATGAACAACAGGTTTCAAATGATTCAGTCTGTATTTATTCATGTTTTATACAACGTCCCCACTTTTCTGGAAATGAGGTTTGTATAACTATAATGATATATAACTGTTTATCACCTACGTCATAGATTTCATATATTGAACTGTTATGGACCTCGTGCACATCTAATGCACAATGACAGCTCAAGGCTTAAATGGAAGGTGAAACACTGCATTTGAAAATTGTCTCCTGTCTGTTTCTAGTGTTTTTCCAGGTTAAAGTGTAATTTTTATGTTGTAGATTTTACATTGTATTTAGATATTTTTGGCTTATTCTGTGGGCCTATTTGTTCTGTACTGTTAAAGCTGGCGCCACATCTCCTCTCTGTACCTGTACGGTAGATGACATTAAAGTTTACTTTGACTATAAGTTGGAAATCAGTGTGTTGTTTTCTTAGATGATGAATCTTTTAAGTTGAAACCAAACTCCTCAAATGAGATGAATACAAAGATTTATTTATATTTTTATTTTCCCTTATATGCAGTAAGCATCTTATTTAATATATAAAAATGTTTTAAAGAAGTGGACACACAGTCTATTTTATTTATCCTCTTTGCCTTTTTAAGCATCTGCAGCAAAAGGCCCCAAACTTTTAAAAGAGACAACAAACTTCTTTTTTTTTCTTCAGGTATCGTCGTCTTCAAGTTCAGCTTTTCTCTGTAAGTTATAACAGTGGTACAAGTTAAAATAAATATCATAAAACACTTCTTTTTACAATAATCCTGAGACTAAAATCAAACATAACACCAGAGGAAGAGCTTCAGCTCGTTTGCCTCCGTCAGTCTGGACCAGAGATGTGGAGGTGAAGATACGACTGCTCTTCAGCAGAGTGAATTTAATGTCAATTATTGTTCTTGTTTTTAATTTTACTCACTCACTGATCAGTCACCAGAGTAACTGAAAACAAGTTTAACAACTACTTTGGATAAAATGTGACTTCAGTGTCTGAATTTAAATATGGGTTTGTCTGACATTTTATACACAAGGACCAGTGGTGTGTCTGTCGGTTTCTTGACCACTCGTTAATCCAGCCTCACTGCACGGTTTAGAAATTACAGGCATTTTTAATTAAATTGTACTAAAGGTTTATGGGAATTTGGTATTTTAACTATAATAACGTACTAACTCGGTTAAGAATCTAGGTAAAGCTGTGCTGGATGCCTTGGTGCGATATTTGTGGTGTTTCTGGACTCGTCAGACATTCACTTGGTGAGTACATTGTTATTATGACTCTACTTTTAGTAAGTTAGTATAATGATTGTTATGATCACAGTCTTAATTTGTGGAGGGTACATTAAATTTAAACATGTTCTGAAGTATCTACAGACTCGAGAAGTGAAGTGAATATTGGTCATGAACACATTCAGTCTGGTGATATTCTGTGTTTATCAAACGTGAGGCAGCAACACGTTGCTCTTAACACTGTCTGACTCCACTGTGCTAAATCACAAACCTTCAGAAACACGTCCAACTGTAGTTCAGTCATTTAGTTTAAACCACTATTAATAAAGACAGACTGACTCTAAATACCTGAGTAATATAAATGTTACTCATATAGCGAAGAGTTTAGGTCCATATAGGAGATGTGGACAGACACAGCACATTTACTTTGTTTTATTCCTGTCCGGTCATATAGAGCCGAACACAACCTTGATACCTTTATCAGTCTGTTCTGTGAGACAGTGTTGTGTTATGTGTGACTGATAGAAATACTGGGATGTGTAAGATTGTTAAGTGTTGCTACTGTATGTTGGTGGGTTTGCTTTGTGATATAGTTGTATTTTTGCGTTACTGCCACAGTCACACGGTTTGAACTACACCGTCACTAAGACGATGGAGATGGTGTGACGACGATTAGTGTTCCCAACAACCTCCGTACTCTCACTTAGCCCTGTGTTAGCAACAGCTATCTACACAATACCATATCATACTGTATAGAAATCACTGCGTATCAAAGTGCATCACACTGTATTGTTCTACACTGCATGGTACTTATCAGTTATTTCACATCATGTTGCACTGCATCGTATTGTATCAGATCATTTTGTAGTTTACTGCATTGGACTACATCATTTCATCAGCGTGCATCGTATTGTACTGTATCTGCTGCACTATATCATAATGTTTGTTTGGGGACTATTTTCATCACTGGAATGTTAATCAGTATTCGGCACTGAGTATTTGTCTCTGCAGGACGGTGTATGTGAGATGAAGCCAGGTTAACCTGCAGCGTGTGTCCATGGTAATAAAGGGACGGGTCACCCAGTGTGGCTCTATGGCACAGAGGAATAGTTTATACAGTGTCAGACTTTGGATGCACATGCACAATACTTCATTGTCATTGCTGGTTTGGGTTTTTTCACGTGTTCATAATAAGAAAAATCTAGAATATCACCAGACTTTTCCTTTAAAAATGTTGGTATAAATCCTGTTTTTCACAATAAAATCTGAGTCCATATGTCGTTTCACCTCTGCTACATCTCTGGTCTTAGAGTTCATCGATCTCACATCCTGAGATGCAACTGAAAAAAATCAAAAACTAGTAATGAAATAATAATCAGCCATCCTCATCCTCATCATCATCATAATGTCAGACTGACTAATAATCAGAGGACGGGAGAGCGAGAGTTCAGTTTATCCTCAGTCAACACAGCCTCAGACAGAAGCGCCGTGGCCCAGAGAGGTCACAGGTCCAGAGAGGTCACAGGTCCAGAGAGGTCACAGGTCAAAGTTCAACTAGGTTTGAGGGCCTGTCCATGTTAGGAAGTGTTCTCATGGCTTTTTTGCAAGGTCAAGTTCACGGGAAGGGACAACAGGCTTGAGCATTAAGTGGAGAAGTTGGAGACGTGTTTCTTCTTCTGAGTCACAGAGTGGAACATATTAAAAATACTAATTTTTTTGTTTGTGGGCTCAATTAATTGATCTTCTTACATATAAGCAAAAGAAACAATGATCAAAACCTCTTTCCCTTGGTAAAACTGAGCCCGGACAGGTTGATTTCATAGTGTAAAAATGTCCTTATACAGCAGGGCTGTGGCCACGATGGTAGAAGAAATCAGTAGTTTTACACATGAAAATCAGCTTATTAGTCACGGTTGGTTCTCCTCAGGATCAAATGCATTTGACTCATTGGTCTTTTGCAGATTCACTGGGAACGTGGGAGTACAACTCTAATTAGCTGGTTTGTTCCTTTAGAGAAACTTTTATGACAAAAGTACTCCTCAGCTTACTTAAGTATTCAAGCTCATATTTTTGGTAGTGTCTCTTTAAAGTATCTGACAGGATAATGTGTGCATTTGTTTTATGAGTAATTACATATTTTAACTTCATAAAAAGCAAGGGGCCAGATGCAGTCATCTGCGTACTAATAACTCATCTGAGGGAACAAAAGCACCATACTGAGCTTGTAAAATGTATATTTTGAAGATAATATTTATAATTTCAGGACATTTTTAGTGATGAAGTGAAGACAATTTCAGAATAAGGCTGAAAAAACCCTCAAGGTTTTAGAATCTGAGGGGTGAACTGAAGTCATCCCACAGGACAATCTAGCGACTTGGGGGAATTGATATAAGGGTCAGAATGATTCATGTAAGGGAACAAAAGCACAGTGTTAAGCATGATAAGTGGTAGTTTTGAGGAAACAATTTGTATTTTGAGGACAATCTGTGGTTGAGGAATTTCATGGCTGCACGAGAGAGAAGCAGGCAGCGAAATCAAGCCCCCTGAGAGCGGGAGTTAGTGACTTTAGGATGACTATTCATGATTAAAGGAGACAAACTGAGGAGGGAACAAATCCCTGATTCAAAGGAACAAAGCTCATGATTTATTAACATGAGTTTCTCATTTGTTAAAAGTCTCCTGCCTGACACTGACACAACATTTTGAGGCGGTTTTAATAGGACTAAAGTTTAGTTCCTGGTGATGGGGGAGGTCACAGGGGTCCCAGTGTCTCGCTGTATGTTTTTTGGTGTGATGGGAGGAAGAGAACAGAGTCACTGTGCAGGTCGGAGGTGAGTGTCTCTCAGGTCTGGGGGGGCGACTGCGGGCCGGCCGGGTCGTGCAGCTTCCTGACGTGTTTCTTCAGGTCAAAGTTCCTGCAGAAGCCCTTGCCGCAGGTGGGGCAGGTGAAGGGCTTCTTGTCGTTGTGCGTGTGCATGTGGAAAGTGAGGTTGTACACCTGGTGGAACGCCTTGCTGCAGATGGAACACTTGAACTGCTTCTCCCCGCTGTGCGTCAGCTTGTGGTTCTTGTAGTTTCCTACGGAGAGTCAGAGGACAAGACGTCGGATCAGGACACAGAGTAACGAAATATTCAGCTTCAAAATGTCAGTGAGCTCAGTGGCTGCTGCTGCTTTACGGTAAAGCCACATCACAGGCTGCAGATTGTTTCATTTAAATGCATTTTAGAGGATCATCATCACCCTCAGGTTGTTAACTGCTCATTTAGTAATTAAAATAATTACTGCAAAACCACAAGGGAGACAGGCACAAACATACACTTCATATGGTTTAGCTGACCAGTGCACACATGCTGCAAATGTTGATTTTATTTTGGCTTCTACATGGTAAAATGCCGCAGGATGGTGATATATGAAAATCTGGTGGTAACCCGGTAACCGGGCTCAACTACTTTATCTAAATCAACCTCTCTAACAGTGTCCTGTTTCTGTCCAGCTGCAACATCCACGGTGAAAACGGACAAGATGGTAAAACTGTGATGCCAAGCTTTGTGACTCAGCAGGAGTCACGCCTGCAGACAGTACTCAGGGCAACGAGAAATCATTATATTATAGGAAAAAACTCTGGTTGCATGTTTAACGTTTGTATGTGAAAATAAAAGCTTGTGATATATTTTATTATTTTCTCTCAGTAAATGATTTTTATTCTAAGGAAACACGGATTTTTACTTTAAAAACGTTACATTTTTTTAAAGACCTCTTGATGCTCTCACCTTTCTGATGAAATCCTTTCCCGCAAAACTCGCACACGAACGGTTTGTATCCCGCGTGGATGCGCGTGTGCGTGTTGAGCGTGGAGCTGCGGTTGAACGCTTTCCCGCACTGGTTACACTTGTGCGGTTTTTCCTAAAAAAAAAAACCCAAAAAGAAATGAATATCACTCAGAAATCCAGACACTGATTTTTAAATTAAATTTCTTAATAATTTTAGAGACACAATCCTGCGGTTTCACCGTGGGGGGGTTGTGGATTAATGTCACAGTGGAACAACAGGAGGAGCTCAAACACAACAAACACGCCGAACGAAATTATAATTTAGATTTAATTATATATTTAACATTATAAATTACACAGAAAGTGAAGAAAAGAAATCATCATTGTGTCTATAATAAAGAAACATTTCTATGAAACTGATTTGATTTCGTTTGTTATTCACATTAATATAAATTATGACATAAACAGAACTTATTTTAATATTCATAACAATAAATCATTACGCTTTGGATTAATTGATTTTATCTGAAATATAAAACACATTTTAAACGTTTAAATGTTTCTCTCGAAATAAAAATAAAACATGTCATGTGACAGTTGATTTTTTTAATCAGTAGCCGCAAACTTTCAGCTGTGAATTAATAATCAATAAGATCGATGTGATCATGGGATTACAGATCACCACCGTAAAAAACGCGTTTTGATTATTGATTATTTCTTAATTCAACACAAAAGAACAGAAGCATCGTGTAGCACGAAGGCTGCTGAACATACCTGAGTGTGGATGATTTTGTGTCGGCACAGTGTGCTCGCTTGTCTGAATCCTTTCCCGCACACTTTACACACGAACGGACGCGCGCCCGTGTGCACGGGCATGTGGCGGGTCAGGTTGTAGTGCGCGTTAAACACCTGGAGAGAAAAAAAGTCACGTTAAAAATAATAGTTTTACACGTTTCAGTTCACACGAGGAAGAGAAAAAATAAAACAACATTCACATTTTATATTTTATCAAAAGAGACTAAATTCAATTAAAATTTAATCCACTGAGCTTTAATTATCAGACTGACTCTAATTTAACTGTAATTTCTTCACCACGTAACGGACTTTAAATTAATTTAACAAGCTGTTAATAACATGTTAATAACCTTGTAACACAGTGCTGCAGCAGAACGCGTTAAATAAATAAGGAAACTCATTTATTTTTGCTCCACGTTTTTAAAAAAAATGTAAAAATACAGAAAAAATTAATTTCGCATCAAGGACGAGAAGAACATTGTTCAGATAAAGAAGAATCTAACATTTACTGCTGCAACAAAATGAAGAAAAATACTCAGTATCTGTGTTTTTGGAAAACGGCCTTTTTGAAACATGAAGAGTAAAACGTCTAAAATACAACGAGCGAAAGTTTCACCAACAACAATGAAGCTGAAATAAGAACGTTTTACACCGTGAGGCATGTGAAACATTTAGAATGATCCTGAAGTGATCGTTTGAATCTTTCATGATCATCTCCTGCGGACTCGGAGTCTCTGCTGTGATTTGCGTTTCTCTCTCTCCAGCTGTGACTGGAGCAGGAATAAAACTCTCACCTTGCCGCAGACTTCACAGGTGAAAACTTTGGGCTTGTTTCCGGGACACGAGCCGCTGAGCCGGGCCGCCGCCGCCGCCGCCGCCGCCGCGGAGCCCTTGAAGATCTTGTCCGTGAGGATCTGGTCCCGCTCCTTCATGTAGTGCTGAATCTGGCTCTGAGACAGCTCCTTGAATGTCTGCACCCCGGACACCGGGTACCGCTCTCCGGCCTGCTGCAGGCCCGGCTTGCCCTTCTCCGCCATGAAGGCTTTGTGCCGGGCGGTGAGCAGGTACGAGGCCATCGGGTGCAGGTTGACCAGGCCGGCGGGAGGGGGACAGGGGCCGCCGTCCCCGCTGCAGTTCAAGTAGCACACGGTGCCCATGGTGGGGAAGGACTGGTTCACCACCCGGGGTCTGAAGAGTTTGTACTGGCCGCCGGTCTGGCTCACGGCGGAGTCCTCCTGCTGGTTCTTATAGTTCAACCCAAAGCCCAAGAAGTCTGCAGGAGCGCCGAGAGAAGACGCGTCGATGTGGCCCGGATCCAGCCCGGTGATGCTGAGCCGGTGGCCCGGCTCGTATCCGAGCGGCACCAGCGGGATCATACAGTGCAGCGAGGACGGGCAGACGTCGGGTTTCCCCACGGGAGCGGACTGGAACCAGCTGGGGAGCGGTATCGACTTGGTGGGCTCGGGCGTCCTGGCCATAATCCGGTCGATGGAGAAAGCCAGAGGCTTGCTGCTGCCGCCGCCGCCGCCGCCGGAGGAGAGCATGTCGGAGCCCGCGGGCTGGCTCCCAGAAGCTGGGGGGGAGCCGAGGATCCCCGCTGGGCGGCGGAGAGGACCGTCCATCATCTCCACATCAACTGCACCGCGACGACGACAACAAGAAGCTGCTGGAGAGAAGCCGGGGGTCGGTGCTGATCCTCACCGGCCCGCTGGAAAGGGCATCATCTGCCGGGGAACCCCCCTCCCTTACTCCAAATCAGCCAGCCACGTTCCTCCCGCTCACTGACGACAATCAGAGGCGGCCGCGGCTCGCTCGATAACGGCGTGCGGAGAGCCGAGACCTCGCCGATCGTTACGTCCACAAAGGTAAGCGGAAAGTAGATAATTTGCTCAATTCTCCTCCGTCGATTCTCTGCACTTGTCGCTGCTGGAAGAGGAGGAGGAGGAGAGGAGGAGGAGGTAGTCCTTTACTTGGCAGGACTCCTGCTCAACTGGAAGGTATTTGGTAAATCCCAGGTCCCCTTGTGGCTTCGTGTGACATCATTTTTTTAAATCGTAATACGCCAGACGCGCAGCGGCCGCGGGGTCAGGAGCTGTCAGAGTTTTAGATCAGATTTGGACGCATCTCTGGCTCCATGAAACCCAGCCCTCTTTACGCACGGTTCAGGGAGGACACAGAGCTGTCCTGTGGCTGAACTTAAGACAGAAAACTTAGCGTGGTATTGAGCAGAAAATGGATTTCAAGTTATCGATCTCAGCTTGGTTGGGCTCGGGGTGCGGGGACGACAAACTTTGAGTCAAGCGGGGTTTTTCCTTGCTTTTTCTCTCAGGCACAAGCTTTTTGATGCCAAAACAACCCACCCGCAGCGTAAGAGACGGACGCAGCCAGACTGACGGTTCTTTAGTGAGGAGCAGAGATGGAAGCGAAAGCCACACGCTCTGCGCTCATCACGCCTTTCCGCGGCTCCTTTACGCACACAGGAGGCTGAGCCTCCATCCTGCCAAAGTCTGATGCCGACTCAAAGAATTTCCTTAAATGATTTTAACAAAATATGGAGACACAAAAAGACAAACGTTCACTTTTTAAAGTTGTTTTTCTCAGCTTGTTCAGACTGTTCCGAAATATGAAGATGTTCATTCATCTGCTTTAAAATACTTTAAATAATGATGCGTGATTAGAAACAGACAACACGAGCTGGGAAACACCGAATATCTATTTCTGCAACGCGCAGAGCAACAAGATGCTGCTAATAAAATCTAAACATTCAGGCCTCAGAGGATAAATTACAAAGACAAAACCAATAACACATGATTACTCCTACTGAATTATGACAATGTTAACAGTCGCTTTTTCTTATTAGAAACACAATTATTATAATGTTTCTCTGAGATTTTTATTTTGTCCTAGTTCATTTCTTTTTTTACCATTCAACCAAGTCAGGTTTTGAAAAATGCTCCTTCACTCTTTTAATAAAAACGGTGGCAGAACTTTATTTTATGCCCCCACATTTCTTAGCATCGAACATCTGCTTTGTGTAACGTAGATATATGTTAATGTTCTCCTGGGCACAACAAGAGGTTACTGCTGCAAAAACCCATAATAAAACACAATGACAATAATATAAAACAGCATCTTTCTCAGCACCATCATCATCATCATATCAGCAGAATAAGACCAACAAAATTCCCATAATTCAAATTGAAATTAATTTAAATCTTTTCATTTGTTTCAGTGATTTCATTTCAGCCCGCTGAGTGTAAATTATTATCAGCTGCGAGTCTCACTTTTCATTTTTAAACCGACTTTATTCTGAAATGAAATATGAACCTTGACGTCGTCTCTGGGGAAAAAACTGCTTCAGCGCGTAGGTCCAGAAAAATGTGTTTGTGGCAGATGGTGAAAACAGGAGGAAAATAAAATAAAGTATTTCGATTATGTTGAAACAACATTAAAGATTAAGATTTTACACACGGTTTTTATATTAATCTCCATTTTTCTATTTGTGAGAACATTATCGGTCATAATAATGATAATAACAACAATTATAGTAACGATAATAATAAGAATAATTCTTTTTATTATTATTATTAATATTCTTATGATAATGATGACGTGTCCTGCGTCTTGTGTTTGAGTCTCCGGCTGCTCAGTGATGCTCACTTTAAGAAAACAGCAGCTGATGGACGACAGCCAGCAAAAACAGACAAAACTCCTCAAACCTTCTTAAAGCTCCTCGAGTTTCTGCTTGTTCAGGGTTTATGTGAACGCTATGTAACACTGAAGTATGTTCTGTACATTAAGTGAATTTAAACCTTTTAGTTTTTTACTAGGAATTGGTGCAAACCGATTAACAGATAAAAGGAGTTTTTAAATCCCCTTAAACCTTTCGTCTGTGGAAGTAACTCATTTTAAGGGGTAAATTATGAAGTTAAAGGCAGCTTCAGTGGCAAACTGTCTCACAATGTCATATACAACATAATATGGATAAAAACAATGCTGACAGAAACCTTTTACAATACCTTAGTGTGTCAGCACTGATTTTTTAATGCTCTGCATTTCTTCCTATTTCATTTAAATTTCCCCCAAATTCACATCAAAATTTGGAAACAGTAGAAACTAGTTTCCAGTAGAATGTAAACTAAAGTTCTGTGCATTCAAAGTTAAAACATGCGAGTTCATAGGCAGCACTGTGTCGACATACCTTAGTGCATGAATGATCATTCCATAACAACCAGCGGCTCCTCCGTTCCACAGGTGAATCACCACGTTCACAAGAACAAAGTGGGAAAGCTACGCAGGCTTTATGAAAAAGGTTCCTGTCATAGAGAAACAGGAGAAGGCCAAACACACAACATAGATTATTGGTGCTAAATGTTTAAAATCAGGAAGACAATCTAAAAAACATAATAAAGTCTGTGCAGCATGTGGGTCATGTTCAAAAAGATTTTACTCTACTACTATTTTTATCCACATTTCTCAGCATAATAATAAAAAAAGATTGTAGCACAAACACGAATAAAACATCAGCACAAACAGATGGTGGAGGTATTTTTATAGTTCGGTGCTTTTATACAACTGCAGAAGAAGATGATACCTGATCAAAACATGGCGCCGATTCATCCCTGTTCAGTGGTGCTGATGCTGAGAATAAATTGAGAGTTACCTGAATGATGCGTACAGAGCGCCTGCACCACTGAGCCTCTTCACTCTACGCACACACGACTTCGGGTCTTTAGATTTGACAAATGATGTTGGAGATTTTAATCATAATGAGAGTTTTTTTTTTTGTAAAATTTTTTTTATTATTAATACTTTGGTTAGAGCAGAGTGGTTTATTGTTTCCGTCGTGTGCACGAACACCAACAAACCCCGGTGGAAAAAAAAAAAAAGATGTAGAAAACTTCAGCCTCTTCAATGCTCCACACAAATCTACTTTTAAGTGGAGATTAATTCACGATTAATTCACTAAATGTATTTAAATTTCCCTTTGTTGTATTTTGCTTTTCACCTCCAATCCAGTTTTTAATGCCCCACTATTCATAAAAACCCCCACTGGCAACATGTGCAATTGACCTGTAACTGCAAATACATTTTATAGGATAATCATGTGGAGGATTATAATTCTTTTGAACTCAGCCCTACATTTATTATACAAGGATTAAGAAATACTGTTGTATTGTTTCGTGTCAGAAGGTAACTGAAATCTTTCCCTAACCCCAGTATGTTCAGTATGAATGCGCAGTATTTATGATCAGGTTCATTGAAAATGCTCCCGACAAAAACATATTTGCAATTTGTAAATATAGGACTAAAGTGTAAGAAGAATTTTTTTAAGGAGGAAAAGTTTTAACTTCGACCCAACAGTAAAATCTTCAGTTTGACTGATTAAAAACCCACAAAACACAGGTGCTTTAAAAACACTTTTAATAGTAACACTTAGATAAGACACCTGAACAAAACAGGTGCACAATAAGACAATAGAAATATACATCTTCATATAGATTTTTGTCCTTTAGCTTTTGGCCTTTGAACTGCACTGACACAAACTGGATTGAACACGTAAAACAAACGGCAGGTTGCACGTAGTCGGTCGAAGGCCTACAATGAATTTACAGGCAAAACTCTTTTTTTTCTCTCAACAATGGCAGCGAATGAACAAACAGCAGCAATGAGACACTTCACCTGGTCACAGCTGATCAGATTAAGCACAGTAATCCGATTAAAAACAGATCCACGTTTTCTTGGGGTGTTCCCGTTTAAAAAGTCCGGACTTTGTCAGTTCGATGCTGGATATGATGCACGTCAGGCAAGCACGACCGTATCACTCTACAGCTCAATATTATTCTTCACGACAGTAAATATCACAATGAACAAAGATGACAGCAGATCTACAACCACATCAACGTGTAGTCGTGTTTCTGGACTATTCTTCCACAATGTCAACACACATGGTGAAACCGAAACCTGCAAAGTTTCTTTTCCTGCCTCTCAGAAGCCAAAAGCCTGTGGAGGTATTTATTTTTTTATTTATTCATATTTCTGAGCATCTTTTGCCGCCTGAGTTGTACTGAGGCCTTCAGTCCTTGGTACAAAATGTCAGAAAATACTTTTGTTAGCTTGGATTAATCTGCTGATGTGAGACACTGGAGAACAAACATTTAGCTGTTAAGTTCTTCCTGAAAGCTCAACTAAACGACACATCATTGTTGAAATTTCAGGTGTGTTCAGCTTCAGTAAAGTAGTTTAGATAATCTGGATAAACTCTAGTTTGGCTGAAATTTTCTCTGATCTCATAACTGTTCAAGAACCACATTCATATTACTGCTAGAACGTGTAATGTTCGATTATCCTTTAATGTTTAGGAAATTAACGCACTTGCCAAGTTTCTGGAAAGGTAAAGCTTAAAGTTGACAAAAGCTGAGCTTAAAATGTGGTTAATTGGATGCTCACTAGTCTCCTGCTGCTCATACACACACATTATACCACTCGACCTTAATTTCTGCCACCCTGCATAAATAATGACTGGGAGAGAAACTTTAGTGCTGGACATAAAATGTGAACCAAAGATTAGTCAGAAATGAATCGAAGGGAACATGAACAATTTAAACTCGTCTGGGGTTTTCTTAAAATTACAGCAGCACATTCATGGTCCCCTGTTGATGAATTCCAGGTCAGCTTTTTTCCTCTTCTAATGACTTGGACAAATACCTGGGTTACTTAAAAATAAAGCTACAGCAATATACAGTAACAGTGGAGGACAAATATTAGTCAGAACATCACACGTCTGGGCTTCCTGTAAAATTAAAATGCCTTTAGTTGATAGTGCTTCGGTTACAATAAAAGGTGCCGAAGCTGTTTCGAACAACAAGCTACAAGCTGAGCTCTACTGTACAAAGTGACATCAATCAGAATATGGCTGCGTGTCGACGAGGGCGAGGCGGCCTCTCCTGCAGGTGAGAGCGGGAGGAAAAGGTTCGTCCCAGCACCGTCCACAGACTCCTCACCTCGACTTGGTTTTTGTTGTACATTCTGTCTCATGTACGTGCACGTTTTAGAGAAACGTACGGCAGTGTCCAGGTGGTGACAGTGTGAGAGGTTGACAGGTGCGTGTGTCACTACCTGAATGCTCCTCCTCGGTCATGATGAATAACTTTCTAACTCTGTTGCTGGAGTTTAACTACACTCAGCGTGTGACCTGGTTTAATCCTAAAGAAATAGCAGCTATGAAGGTTCCTAATCTAATTTCCAACATGTAATATATTAGTATTTTATAATCTAACAATGTGCTGCCAGCTAAATCAACCAGCTTGTGCAACACGTCAGCTCTAAATTTAGTTCAGTCCCAATACAACTCAAGACCAATGTCTTTATTCAAATTTCACCTTAATGTTTTTCCATTTTTGAAGCGGTTTCATCGTGTGACTGAGTTTAGGAGACTTCATTTACTAGCCAATGGCAGCAGAACGTGTCTTGAGTAGACTGAAGAGCATTTCTGCCTCTTCCAGTCTTATTTTGATTTGATTTTAAGCTTCTGGTCAGTTTTGAGCGTGCTAGCTGAATTTAGTTCAGTTGAAAAAAGCCTTGCTATGTTATTTGGGAGACTTTATTATTACATTAGATATGTCGACTGCAGGAGTAGATCACATGTCACTGGCTGCAGTAGATGGTCCCGATCTGTTAGAGAGGAAGATAATCAAGTAGTAACAGGATGTGTGAGGGGAGGATGTTTTTGGGTTTGTTCCTAGTCGTCCTCCTCGTCGCTGTCTCTCATGCTGATGCCCTGCAGGCCATCGCCCGCCTTCACAGCCGCCGTAGCTTCCTCCACCGTCAGCCGGTTGTAGATGGTCTCATAGCTCTTGTTGTTCAACGTGCCGTCCAGGACGCCCTGCAGCCTGAAGTCACGGTAGGTTTTCTGTTGAGGTTTGTGGGGGATGATGGGGGAATGGGGAGGGGGGG
>JAUYWH010000024.1:22215250-22278179 GCA_034779795.1 Ctenopoma multispine | reverse complement strand
CCCCCCCCCCCCCCCCCCCCCCCCCCCCCCCCCCCCCCCCCCCCCCCCCCCCCCCCCCCCCCCCCCCCCCCAAGGAAAGACAGAGAGCATCTTAGGAATGCAGCGAGCAGGAGGAGGCGGCTGCTCCTCGCAGTTCATAGGAACAAAAGTGGGAACACTGAGGCTCAAGGACGAGCTGGATCTTTTATTTATCGGACTGGGGAGGCAGACTGAGGCATCTGTTGGGTTTTTGCCTTCAGTCAGAAGCCATTATCATTCCTCGTCTTGTTGCTTTCAAGTTAAACTTGCATATTTCTGTACATTAGTGAGCTAAGAAAAGGCAAAAGCATCAGGCAGTGCACAGTTGAGCAGTTTTTTCTTTTTCCTGTCTTGCCATCTCTTCACAATACGGTTGCTGCTTTCAAGGACACTTGAGCACGTTTTTAATTTGGCTTTACTTTTTCCTTTCTTATGCTTCAAAATCAGTTAGGAGTGTTTTTACACAAATAATGGAAGATGTTTAATTGACATTAGCCAGTCTCAAATTCATTCACAGCCCCTCATTTCAGACAGTATAAGCAACCTTATCTTCCACTAAAATAACTAAAATTTTTTTTTATAATTAAATTCAGGCCTCTGTTCACTGTTAATTTAAAAAAATATTTACTTACCTTCACAATTTTGATGAGTGTTTTTAGCTGGTACATGTGGAGCTGCAGATCCATTCTGTCTGTCAGCCAAATGCACACTGCCTTCATGGAGCTGGTGTACCATTGCTGTAGTGAACAAAAAGAAAAGAAAGAAAAACAGTAAAACCTCGACTATCAGCTGTAAACACTCCTTTTTTATTTCACCTCCAACTAAAACGGTTTGGATAATCTGGTTTAACCGTTGGATTACTTCCACTACACAGTAATAAACCAGAATTACCACATTCACGTTCACATTGTGATGTGGAGTTACAGTAATCTTATCCTTTGGCCACCAGTATGTAATCAGTTCACTCCTGAGTCCAAGCACATGAATTCAGATACTTAAGGCAACTTGACCTTTAACCTCCAAAATTTCATCAGTTGAGTTCAAGTGGACATTTGTGCTATGGGAGGGATGAACCGAACGGACCTGAGGTCGTAGTGACTTTGACATTTTTCCAGATCATCTCTCAGTTCAGTTTCAAAACAAATATCACTTTCCCAAAAGTGGGTGGACACGAGGTCCCAGGCGCTTTTACCTTTGACCACCAGTCGCTAAATCCAATCAGTTCATACTTGGGTCCGAGTGGGCATCTTTGCCCAATCTAAAGACATGTCCTCAAGACCATCTTGAAATGACGACTTTTCCCATTCGCTTCCTTAAGGTGGCATCTAGTGAACATTGTAAGAACTGCAGCTGAAACATTGGAGCTTTGGTTTTAAATATTCAGCTGAAATACCATACACAGAAATAACCGATGATTAAATGAGTTTCACAATGAGACAAACCGATAACATATGAATGTCAGGTTTTAACAAACCTGCCCTTTAAAGTGGAGCATTAAAAGCGATTCAATGTGGCCTATTGAGTCAGAGCCATACGTGGAGTATATGGTTCGAAATGTGACCTCAGATCCACTGAGCATATGTTTTAGAGAAACCAGCTGAAAGCAGCTTCATTAAACCTTCAAAGAACATAAGTTAAAAGAACATTTTGTTTGATAATGGTGTTAAAGCTGCTCTCCGAACAAGGACGGTCCACAGTTGTCCTTCCTGTGTGTTCGCTTTCGAAGGAGTTCAGATACTTGCCGTTTGCTTGCTGACAGCTTCTGAAATTCCTCGCTTCAGTCACGTTGATGACACCACACAAGGTCAATGGATGGATAGTATCAAATGAGGGTAAAAGACTGCAGCAGGTTTAGGGGGCAATTACTTCTTCACATAGGGTCAGGCAGGTCGGGACAGCTTTTTATTTTTCTCTTAAATTAAATCATCACTTGAAAACTGCATTTTGTATTTACGTGTCTTATCTTTATGTAACATTGAAATTAGTTTGATGTTCTGAATCATTTAAGTGTGACAAAGATGAAGAAGAAAAAAAAAATCAGGAAGGGGGCAAATACTTTTTCACAGCGCTGTAGTTATTCAAAGATTCAAAGGCAGCAATTTAGTGGAAAACTCCTGAATGCTGCACGTCAAGGGAAGAGGTCACGGCTCTACTCCGAACTACAAAAAAGGAAAAATAAATCAATCAATTAGTTTCCGTCTTTGAAATTTTAATTAAACGGTCTCCCTTTACACCTTCCCGCGCCAGGCCACAGCTGCAGGGAAATCAAACGCACCTTTTCTCACCTGAAGAGTGATTCTCATGACAGCATTCAGTGTGATGCTGGTGAAATGCACACACACTGGGTGGCTTTATTCAGTTACCAGCCCGACAACAATGCCTTTGAGAAATTGCTCTGACATAGTAATGACCCATAATATTCAGATCTGCTTTAAGAGCCACCGGCAGACTTAATTTGACACGAACAAGAACTGTAATTACCTTCCAATTTAAGAGAGGAAAAACTGTCCAAAGGTTATTTCATGTACTTGACAAAAGCCCAAACATGTCTGTGAGGACTCCGGGGTCGTGTTAATATTTGGTTCTATATATTGTGGGACTGACCTCTGGCCGCCTCCACACTACTTCAGTGTAATTATATCAAACTAATGAAGCTAAATGAATGTTTCTCTGTCTGAGTAGTTATGTGTCAGCTGTGCAGAGCTGGCCTGGAGCATAGACTGACGGTCCCTGTGGCTCACGCTGGGTCCATTCATGTAGCTGTACTGCGTGTTGCAGAGTTAGGCTACGTATTGGTTGTTGGTGATCACGTAGTCTAATTCGACACCAATTTAAAGACAAGTCAACATGAAGTCACTGATCATGATGACGTGCAGCAAAGTAAACTGCACCTAAACACAGGACTCGGCTTTATTTTCCACCACTGGTAAACAGACGAGGGAATAGATACAACAACAGGTTCTACGGTTGTGGACAAATCCATAAAGTCTTAAAGACAGAGTGTGTGTAATGTCTGTCTGTTTGGGGAGGGGTGTCCTCGCTTTGTGTGTGCGTGGCTCTGTTTTGCAGGTGAGAGTGGGCGGACGGTGATTTGGGGGAGCAGGAGCACTCGGGTTAGGTGAGCAACCATAACATTTTCTATCTTAAGCGAAATTCAATCTGATTAATTGAAGTAATGTTAGAATCTAAGAAACTGAGATTATAAATACACATCAACACTTTTACGTGTACGAAGGGAACGATTATCATTTGTTGGCCTTTTGTTTTTTGATAATTCATCATAGGGAGATATTTTAATTATCTTTATGTATGAAATGTTAAAATGCGAATAAACCTCACGTCTCATTTTGTATTAGTCTCTTTTATAAGGTTCAAGTGTGACTGTGTGTAAAACTCACATCTGCTGTGGTATTGTCTCCGTCTCCCACTCCCTCCTTCCTTCATCATTTCCTCCTCTCACTCTCTCTCTCTCCACTAAATACTCTTACGCTGGGATTGGAGTTGTATGCTAATCAGCTTGTCTGGCAGTCACCTCACACTCTCAGTTAACAGATGCTTGAAGATGTTGAAATTACGAGACGTTATTTGCTGTCCCTGTGATGATTTCTCCTCATTTCTTTCTTTCTTTCTTTCTTCCCCTCCTCCTCTGGCTAATCAGCCACCTGATGGTCGCCTCGCGAGCGGCGTTAACTGTCGTGGAAATTGAGTACGAAGATGCTCCTTAATTGAGCCGATTAGAAGATGAGAGTGAAAACAGATGGAGGGAATATGGAGGGTGGTCTGCACAGCAGTGTGGGTCTGCATTAGTGCTGTCACAAAAAAGATCTACATGATGAATGGGGGCCGGTTCTCTGATGGTGTCAGTAATTACGTCATTTAAACACTTGACACATATGCTGGTTTTGTGATTAAATTTAAGTTGAATTCAGCAATTTTAATTATTAAATCCTTATTTTAAGTCTTAAAATTTAGTCTCATCTCACAAGAAATTGGTTAGATACATTTTTTTTTGTACAGCGCAAAAAAATTTGCTTCTGCATTTCTAGAAATTTATTACCATAAATCAAACTGCAACTAAAACAAATTAATAATGCATTTAGTCTGGTTTTCGCTTTCCTTAAATTTATTTTTAAAAACAAATAAGTTGGACAATATTTGCATTTTTCCTGACTGCAGTGTTTCAGGCTGGACACAGGTTTGTAGAAAACCCCTGGAAACTGTGATCACAAAGATATTTTTCTTTTTTGTTTTTGTTTAAAACCTTAAGTTAGAATTTCAGATTAAATGTTTGGGCATTTGTTTCGTTTTTTCTTACAGAATCGTCCTTGTAATCTGCTTCATCGTGGTGATTTGGCTCCTAGACGAAGATCCTGAAGCTGTGCAGTGTGTGTCTGTGTGTGTGTCTGTGTGTGTGTGTGTGTGTGTGTGTGTGTGGGGTTTCAGAGATGTCCCCCCGGTGAGCACTTTCCACCAACAGACACAAAGAAACATAAAAATCCTGAATGTGTTTACAGCTGCGTGAACGACGCCCTGCTCCTCCATCTCACTTCTCATTGCACCACTCAGTGTGACGGCATCGTTCTTCATCAGTCAGTTGACAACAAAGGTGCTGTAAACAAATTTGACTTTGACTCACTCAGACGCACGAAAACAAGACAATTGCATACCCATAATGCAGCTGGCAGGAGGCCTGCTGCTGCTGCATGAACAGGATTTACTTTCTTTATTACCCACCAACTGTATGTGTGTGTGCGATGCATGCTGAAGGGCTGGAGTGGAGACACTTCGAGGCCCCGCCGTCACCTCCTCCTCGGCGCATGACTGGGCGCTTGTGAGCTCCATTAGACTCATTCTCCTCGCCCCCCCTTCAAATAGACACACACACATAAACCAGCACAGCTCGAGTCTCAGCCACAACACCCCAAACCCTCAGAGGAGGCGGCGGGCTGCAGAAATCCATCGCTCGGCCTCGCGTTGCTAATGTGCACGAGGGTCTTTGCTGCCATGTCTGCAGCACTGACTCATGGCAGCGAGCTGAGGCGTGTTTGACAACTCTGCGCTAAAATATTCTTATAACCCTGACTCCTGGGGGTTGGTCGGCGAAGAAAACCGACAGCGTGGGATGGAGGGATGGATAAATGGATGTAAAGGTGGAGGTGTGAAAGGGGTGTTTTCAGCTCCCGCAGGGCGAGTCAACAGCTCTCTGTGTTTCCTAAGTGATAAACAGGTCAACAGAAGCGGTCTGTGTTTTCAGTCTCAAAAAGACCTGCTGCTGCTCTGAAACTGGAGAATCAAACTTCACGCCGACAGTAACGCCTGGCTGTGAGCTCGACTCCTGCAGGTTCTTATTATACGAGTGTGCTTTCAAACAAACATTTCCTGTATATCGCATGAACATGCAATGAAAGCTTGTTGCCAAGTTTTCCAGTTTGAAATGTCAGCTGCCCTTCCAGTCACCTGGTTTTAGTTTCATTTCCAGTAGCTGCATCAACACAACCTGAGTGTAAATACCCGAAACTTCACGAAAAGTTCAAATACCAGCGAAAACTTTTTAGGCTCTGCTGAAGTGGAAGATTACCTTCATCAGAAAAGTGTGACAAAGGTCAGTGGAAACAGAATAAAAGCATCTGCACAGGAAATGAAGCTTCCAGTGAAGAAGACTAACTTTCCGTCATGCTTTCCATCGTCTGTGGTTTTGATTGGCACTCTTAATTAATCTCATATTCGGTGGTTTAAAGTTCAATCAAATCAACTTTTATTTAAGCAGCCCAGTTCCCAAATGACAAATTAGCCTCAGTGGACTTTACAGTTTGTACAATGACGTCCTCTTGTTGTGAAGCTGCCGTCCTTGATTATAATTCATTACACATTTAACTACATGTTGTACTAGTACAACTATTCATGTTGAATCTTGAAAATTTTGCAGAACTCTGCTCTCACTGCTGTGGCTGTTCATTCATGTGTGTGCTCAAAAAAGAAAAAACTCTTAGTTTAACCTCCAAAACGTTCATGATTCTTGACCTGTCTGACATCACAGTCCTATTAATTATTAACTTGGTGAGTACTGTGATATTATTGCTTACGTGACAGATAAACTACAACAATAAGAACCAAGCTGCAATAACCTGAAATTGTTCTAACAGAAGAAGAAGCACTCACATCAAACACCTTCTCGATGTAGATCTCATCGTTGACGCGGTCTCGCAGGATGTCCTGGTTCTGTCGTATGAAGGTGATGTAGGTGTCGGCCAGATCCATCCCGGGTTTCTGCAGAGGAGAGGGCACAGACAGGTGTGAAGACAGGTGAAAGGGCGGAGGCCGAGTATGGAGAACAGTGTCACACATTCACAGCAGAAAGGTCGCTTCAGCTGGATGATGTGGATGTGACAATGGAGACGTATGGTGCACATCACACTTCAACCACAGTGGAACCACACTACAGCCAATCAACTTGATCTGAGCATGATTCAGAACAACACTGAAGCTTAATGTGTCATTACAGAGAGATGGAACAGACTGAGGGTTTCTTTCTTCGGCTTTACTGAGGTTAAACATGGTCCTAACCTGGCTTCCTGACCTCCGACGTCTGATTACATCACAGACAATCGACGAATCAGAGCTGAGAATTTTAAGAGACACAGCACGTGTGGACCCAGTTTCCAGATAATGACGTCACAAGTAAGTTACTGTGGGGGACGTAACTACAACATTATGTTTTCTATGAATATAATGAAGATATGTTCGTTATTAACAAACGCAGCAAGTAACAAGTCGATTACTTGTCACTTGGTTAGTCAGGGAAGGACTGTGGGCTGCCGCTGTGCAGAACATGTTGTTTTGGAGACATTTTCTTATCCAACTACTTGTGTTTTTGAAGGAGGCAGACGAAGAGTCCTTCAAACCAGCGACAGAACTTTCAGTATTTTAGTTGATTAGATAGATGCTCACTAACTCACTGCTTTCTCTAAATGCACTTTATGTGATGTTGCACACAGTATTGAGAAGAACAGAACATGAATTCAGGTTCTACTGATCTGCAGCAACAATTACCAAAGCAATTTTATCTCATTTGTCATATTTACTTGTAGATCCAGTTAAAGTTCAGGTCAGTTTAAAAAAAATCTTTTTATTTTCATTTAATTCATTTCAGGATTTTTTTCCTCCTCCAAACCTTGTGTGTGTGTGTTAATTTAGAGAATACACTAATCTATTTATTTTCATAATTGACCATCATCTCATCGCCTCAAAGTCCGAGGTGACGTCTTTAAATATCTTGTTTTGTCCAAACAACAGACACAAAGATATTCAGTCCACACTGATATTATAGCAAAAAATCCTCACATCTGACAACACAAACCACATACACGGTCAATTAACGACATATTTCCCAAATGGTATTTTTAGGATAATTTATGTTATAATAAACTTAGTTAAAATTTAAGCATTAATCTTATTTCATAACAATGGCACCGATTTATTAAAAAACATGTTTTGTGCATTATCATTAAGAATAACAATGGTTTAACTCACCAGCAACACTGGGAACAAACATTCAGCATCACCTGCTGCTTCCTGGGTGGGAAAAAAACCCCAACCCTCTCCATGCTGGGAGTAAACGGCTGGAGCTGTTACACCAGAGGAAACGTTAACTGCTGTGGAGGCAGCGGTTTGTTCAGTGGAGAGAGGCCAGAGGCACCAGACGTGGGTAAAGACCTGTTCATTCACACTCCCTGTTGTCAGGGGAGATTACAACTGTAATGCTTATTGTAATTGCTTTGACATCTTTCACACCCGTTTTCTCTGAGCCGGCATGCACCGGCCCTGGGGGGCTTGTTGTTCTGCTACAGTGCTGCTGAGCATGGCATGTCACGTCCCCAGTGGAAAAACAAGGAAATGGGACTCTCGAGAAACCTTTTGGCTTCACTTAAAGGCAACAGGCCGGTGAGAGGCAGATTATAAATTCGGGATTCTAACTCTTTACTTATCAACGGCAACACAAAAGAAACACAAACTGTCACATGTTAATGTCGGAGAGAGAAAAAAAGAACCAAATCCTGAGCGTCAACTCCATCACGTCACCTCTGTGACAAACCGCATCAAGTGGTTAACTTTCTGTTTGAGACTTCACACACAAAGAGGCAGCAGTCAGAAAGTGGACAAGTCGAGGAGTAGAACACTAGAGTTTGTAGTTTTAAAGTCAAATCATGGAACATACTGTACGTCTAAAACAAACTGCACAGTCATTTAGCAGAGACGGCTATAAAATGGAGGGTTTTTATACCAACAGCCATGTAGGTTTTACTGTTTGACACTAGCTGCCATTTGAATACAACGGATGCTTGCTTCCCTTCCTGGGGCATCAATTAGCTGAAATTGATCTTCAGCTGTTTTGACAATTCATTATTTGGGGGATTCTTCATGTGAACACACAGACACATACTGTGGATGATTTTCAGGCTTTTCTCTGTTTCCATATTCCCAGAAACAAGACATTATACTTTATTTGATATGCTGTCATAAAACTGTTGACACCAATAGTTCCAGCAGCTGTTTCAGAGGCGTCTAACAACGAGTGACAGACTGAGATCAGTCAGAGGAACACAGCTGTAATTCAGACAGACCACTGGACGGGAAAACCTGCAGATACTAGGGGTTAAAAGTGGGGTCGCATGGCTGCAGGCGCATCTGGTGCGCAGGGACATGGGGCGAGCGGTGGTGTGAGAGTTATGTCCATCTAGATACACTGACTGACAGGCCTGTCAGAATCCTCATGATCCTCTGGAGTGAGTAGAGAGGTGAGATTTGGCAGAGTGAGGATCATTGGTAAAATCTTGATGAGAATGAACCGCGTATGTGTTTCCGGTGTGTTTCCTTGTCAGGTTGTCTCAGATCTGGAGCAAGAGACAACTTGATGTCATTCAGCTACATCTCAATACATGTATGTCAGAAGGTTTTCATCTATGCCTAGTTTCTGTCCTTCCACTACAGACGGCGAGGACGTCTGCTGTGGGATCTGGATGCTACGTCACCGTTATCATTCTTGAACGATGATGTCGTTTAAGGTACGACATCATCAAGCCTGTAAAGTGTCTGCTTCACCACTTGTGTCCACTGGCAGATTCAGGCACAGGTGACGATCTGGTCACAAATCTAAGCAAAACTTTAACAAGACTAACTCAGATTAAGGCTACAGGGTGTGTATACTGGTGGGTCAAAGCCTTTCCGACTCCTTCCTCTCCAGAGAGGTGACACTTCACATAGTAAGAGCCGGTTTTGGAAGCACGCCAAGCCCCCAGCCTCAGATCACCTGCTGTGTTGGGTACGGGTTACTGTAACAGTATGCCTTTCATGTTATATCTGCCAGAGGTTGGAGACTATCCTTCCTCAACCTCTGTGAAATGAAGCTGTCATGACGACATTAAAAAGGTGGCTGAAGAGGCAAAAGGCTGGTGGCTGATGAAAATGTTGGTGTAGAAATGCTTAGATGGCTCCTCGTGGTTTGGTGTAGGCTCCTTTATTCTGGTAAAGGGAAATCTTTCAATGATATATTACACAGTTTGCTGTTTGCTTTTATTTTTGTGGCAACAGTTTACGTTGGTCCCTGTGCACAAAGCCAGTTCATAAAGAAATGATTTCCCCAGTTTGATGTGGAAGACATCGACCGGCCTGCACCGAGCCCTGCCCTCAACCGCATTCAGCACCTTTGGGATGAACTGAAAGCCTGGAAGCACTGGAGGTTTTTATAGTAGCCCTTTAATGCCTTTAGTTTTAGAATCACATGTTCACCTATCACATATTTAAATCTCCCATTTGGGTGTCTATATATTTTGCCAGGACAAGTAACATACAGAGATTAACATAAAAAATATATCTGCACAACATTCAACTGTATGTGTGTTTCACTGGAAACATATCACTGCTCCCGCTGTCACTCGAGACATCAATTTCCCCCGTTCCATCCCCTCAGGGCTTAGTCTCAATCATTTACCTTTCTTTTCTCTCATTCTGACGAGGTGACAAAGCAGCTTGACAGATCGGAGACGTCGGCACAGTTCCAGCCACCGAGATTAAGACTTTAACACGAGAGGAAAGAAAGACAGACAGAAAGAAAAAAACCAACACATACAAGCAGCTCAGTGCTCTTGTCACGCTCTGCCCTCTCTACCCGTTTTGTCTGCTTCAGTGTTTCTTCACTTGTAGCCAAACACCATTAATCCCCTCCTAGCCTGGATAACGGCCGCCAGGTTAGTCATCAACATTTGACAACAAAAAAAAATTAAGTGTAAAATGAAGTGGTGTTCAGGTATAGACTGTGAGGGGAAGAGGTCTGTAGAGGGTAGGAGAGAAGAGAGGCCTGGTGATAATGAGCGGTTAGTATGGGGGGAGGAGGGCAGTGAAATGCCAGGTAATTACACACCGCTACCGGCCCCATTTCCTGCCCTGGATTCATTTAATTTCATGCCAGGTGTGCATTGTGTGCGTACAAATATGTGTTTGCACGTCACAGAATTAAGTCCCTGTGTAATTTAAAATAACTGTGTTAATGAGGCTAAAATACAGGGGAGAAAATACCAGTTCACCCTCTTTTTACTGTAAAAGTTTAAATGTTGATGCACCGACAAAACAAAAACTGTAGATGCAACTAACAATGGACTTTTTTGAACACAACACATCCATATAGAGCGTTGGTATTAAAATGTTGATATGAAAACTGAATTTATCACCAAGTCAAATTGATAAAAAAACAAAAACAAAACAGCACAGTTTGGTATTTTGGAACAAGGAATCCAGTAATGTTTGTTATAAATACATTTTCCAAAAGTGCCAATGTAAATGTTGTGTTTTCTGTTTTCTGTTTTTTTAAGGATACAAGATCATATTCCGCAACAAAGATACAGTTCATAAAATTTATATTTATAATTTCATATTTGTATTAAAAAAATGTAATAAACTTTTATTGTTATGGAAATTCCACACGGTGCTTAAATAAGGTTACTAAAGGTACTAAATAATTTTTTTTGTTCATTACAGTAACCTTTAAATAATTAGCAATCATTATGGTGCAAAAAAACCCCACTAAAATAACACTAAAAGTACTAAAACATTAAACCAATGATTCGCTTTACTGTCCAAAAGTTTTAGCTTAGACTCGGTCTTGACCTCATCGACCTCCAGAACTCCGCTGACGACTGCGCTTTTAAAATTCTGTGCGGCCCTGCAGGACTGTGTTGTGCTGAAGATGGTTTTGAGCCAGTGATGATGATCAGTCTTCCAATGTTTGTGTTCCTGCTTTGCCAGTGTGCATATGTTTGCTATGAGCATGTGTGGCTGTCAGTCACTGGTATCTTGGCCGTACAGGCGCGAACACGTCAGTGCTGAACACGTGCGAGCCAGTGTGAGAAACACACAGTGAACCACTCACCACACACAACCCTGTAAAGTATCTGCACCGTAATGTTACAGCACTTTAGTCAGCTCAAGGACACATTATACATAACAGTGAAACTACACCTGTGCAGGTGAGTGCTACAGAATAATCCTACTGCATTAGAAAAGTTAGATATACAGTGTAAATAATGCAGACATACAGTATTTTATCAGCATCAGTGTAGAAAGCTTGAACGAACAGCTGGTGATAACAGATTAAAACTACACCAGGATACTTAAAATTCATAGTAACTTAAATAATTGTTGGCTGCACTTGGCTAAAGAAAACAAATATCTAAGTGAAACAAGTTTAAGATTGTTGTTTGATGTTTTTGAAGAGAAACACGGGGAGTGACCGACCAGGGCACCGAAACATCATAGAACTGACAGACGCCAGGATGCAGACCTGAACTTATGTTTTCTTACGAAAGCTAACGTTAACTAACGTTATGACGCAGAGTCGTTAATAAATAAAGTCACAACAAACTACAGGTTAACAACCAACTAATCACAGCTGTGTGTGAGAGAGAGAGAGTGAGTGTGCTGTCACAGCCTGGATTCATATAATAATAGTAATGATAAAACTTTTTTCCATTACTGGATGATTTGCTAATTTAATGCTAATGGCTGCTGTCACAGGTTTGTATCTTTTTTTAGTTTTTACTCCGTCATCCCTCAAGGACGCATCAAAAAGGAAGCAGTCTTGTTGCCACAACGCCACAAAACTTCCTTCAGTATGTTGGAGCAGGAGCAACATCACCATGTTTACAGTTCTGTGCTCCCATTGATCGGTGCCACCAACCGCATCGAAAGCCAAAGACGTCACTTTGCCTCCTTTACCCTGCCGTTTGCTGTGTGGCCAGACAGTGCTGTGAATAAACTAGATTAAAACAGGTATTAAACACCCAACGGCTGGTAAAAAAAAAAAGAGACGAATAATTAATCGTTCTTTTTAATCATCGTGGATCTTGAAACTACTACTCTTGAAACTCTGACATGTAAGTCTTTGTATGCGAGTATGTTGTGAGGCGTCCCAGATGTGGCATGAATTGTCATCCACAACAGTACACATAATTCAAACATCTGTAAAATCTTAGTAATTACACATGAATAAAATATAAAAAGTAATAATAGAACGCTTAACTACGAAATGTAGAGAAACAGTGAAAAGTCTCTAAAATGTAAACACTGGATACTGGATGGGGAGGAGGGGCATCACATTTTCGTGACAAGGTTTAGGGAGTGGAGTCCCACCCCCCCACCCCCTGGCTCTCCATCCCACCTGGAAAAGAGGCTTACCTGCGTCAGGTTCCCTCCACACAAAGGACCAAAAGGCCAAGGTAGCGGTTACATTATAATTTCAAGGGAGAAGGCGGCTGAGGAGGAAGTCTGGACGGGAACCAGAGAGCATGATGGGATGGAGGGGGATGTACCGTGGCGGGGTAGGGGATTAAGGAGGTCAAGTGAGGTTGCTGTGTTTCTTTTTACCTCAGCTGTTCAGTAACTCATTGCAGGATATTCCCACATCTGGTGTTTACATTTGATTTAAAAAACAATCGAGTCAAATGAAAAGTTAAACACAGAATGAGGTTAAAGGTTGGAGGACAATTTTCTGATAAATCGTTTTCCAAAAATTAACTTACTAATCATTTCATACATAGTATTCATGCCTTCTACATACTGCGTACCAGTCCCAAACCAGACTGAAGCCATTTAATAAGGCGGGTACTGTTTTACAGCTCGACCTCTTTAATAAGGTTTCAACACGAGTACATCATAGAACAGGAACAGTGCTGGTATGAGTCACCAACAATCTTCTCTTTAGCTTCAGACAACAGACCCATCTTTGACCAGGATATCTCATTTTAAAAATTCAAAAAATCAGTGTAACATTTATTAAAATGGTTTGAAAACAGGGTTGATGCTAACCAGCTAGCTAATGGCTAAAGCAAACAAAGGTGGCCACAACCGGTCGAGGCAGATGGCCGCCCACCCTGAGCCCGGTTCTGCTGGAGGTTTCTTCTGTTAAATGGAGTTTTTCCTCTCCGTTCAGGTTGTACATGTTCTCCTTATAATTCTGTGCCTTGAGGTGACTTTTGTTTTGTGATTTATTGCTACATACAGTAGAAACTGTTGTCTTTTCACTCTAAACATAAAGTTTATGTTGCAGCCTTGGTCGTTCCAGCTCTCACCGATGCTCGGAGACCGGATTATACCAAAGCAATTCATTGGCTAGAGTGTTGAGGATGCAATGGGAATAAACATGTTCATTTGAAACTAATCTTGTAAACAAACCATTCTGACCGTTGATCTGGGCTGATTCTCAAAAACAGGATGTGTGCCTTACTGGTCTGTGGGAACCCCAAACCCAACCACTTCCTTTTCCACGGACTTCCAAAATCCAATAACTGGAGCATTTTAACGCAGATCTGTCACATTCAGCTTTGCTTTCTTTGTTCTTGTACAACTGCTTTCCTGTGTGTTTGCTGATGCTGCAACTCAGAACCCAACCATGAAAAAACAACAATAATGTTGGAGTCTCGTACTACAAAATCGGATATTTTAGCAGAAATAGAAAATGGGTTGTGGTAGAGCAGATATTTGGGCAAAAAAAAAATTGTTGATTGTTGCAATTATGTTCCCCACAAAAATGTATTTGTGCTTGTTAAGTTGTATAGAAACATAATTTTTAGAAGATTGGGTTGAATCTTTTAGAAAGTCTAGAAATGTGGCAGAACTTTCTTTAAATTTAATTATCCCTTCTGGGGAGCCAATGGGAAGCTTTGAGCCGGTGCACATGCTCTGTTGGTCCCAAAACAAGAGTGCACAAAAAGAATTTGTCAATGCAGAAACCTGGAGAATTTTTTTTTGAATATATGCATCACTGGGCAATTTTCATAGGATTTAATAACGATACTTAAAATGGACATAAAACGAGAACGGCCGGTGAAGCTGAGGCGTAATAAGCAAACCTGTCAATCAAGCAGCAGTTACGTTCTACTCATTACGAAATAGTTCAACCATCAATTAAAATTTTTTTTAATTATGTACTAAGAATATTTTCTTATTGCATTTAAAAACATTTAATTACAGTCGAGCTTTCATTTCTTTAAAAGTAATTTAGATTTTTGGAGAATTTGTCCTTCACTGTGTTTATTAGTCCTCAGAGGTTTGGAGAAACAGAATAGGAAATAACTTTATTCCCAATGGATGCTTTTAAAAACTGCCAAGAGATGTAAAACGCAGAATGTGAAAAAAAAAAAAAACCCAGAGGAACTGTAATTTAAAATATTTTTAGTTGTTAATCTCTTTAGCATAAGAGTGATCACCTTATTTTTGTGTGATCTACTTCTGGACACTAAACCTCCATCTCGCCTCATCATGTCCACACTGTAGCTCGAATACGTCGCCGTCGTCTGCTCCTCGACTCGACGCACTCTCTGATCTTTGCCACGCCGCCATCATTCATGAATCATTCGACACCCGGCCGCCAACAAACCCACACTTCAGCAAAACACATCGCCAGGGACAAGAGTGCAATTAATTAGGCTTGTTGTGAGATCTTTGGCTCCGGAGTTGCATATGGAATAAAAACCCTCTTTATCGTTCACACATGTTTAACACAAACATGTGATGGCAAACTAAAAAACAACATGAATGCAAAGAGCGGCTGCTTTAGTCTCCATTCGAGGCTTCGACTGTTTGAATGCAGATGGAAACAAAAATATGGAAGCCGACTGTGATGGACAGGGCGAATAATAAAACAGCAGGCAGATCAACAGACTCACAGGGACTTCCACATATTTGGCAGCTGCTTTCACCTTTCAGTGGGGGGAGGCGGCAGAAAGAAGGAGGAGGAGGAAGAAGAGAAGAAGAAGAATGACACTGAAGTTCAGCTGGGAAGATCTGGTTTCCAGCAAATAACAGCTTGCCTCTGTGTGCTGTGAAAGAAACAGCTCAGAGCTCTCTTTGCGGGAACAAAAACATGGCTACTCACTGTGAAAGAGAGAATTGAAGAGAAGAATGTCCCTTCATCGTATCTCGAAAGCTTGGAGAGGACGCCGTCTAAAACACCGGCAAACTGCAGACAGAGAGAAGAGGCATCAGCTTCCCTTCATTAGTAGTTTGTAGAAACTTTTCATGCTGCAAACAATGTGCTCTCACCAAGTCATTTGTCTGTAAATGAGACTTTATTAGTTTTTTCTCTTAAAGAAAATGTAAAATTGCAAGAACAGAGAGAATTTTCCACTTACATTTTAAATCCTAAACCATTTTCAAAAGTTGTATTATTTTATTTATTCACACTGCACTTGGAGATGCTTTTAATCTTTTTAAATGAAAATACAAGAGATATTTCTTAAAGGGAAAGAAAAATCAAACCCATCGTGACTGCAAGCAAGAAAAAAAAATATATAAAAAAATGCTCAAATGAAAAGTAATAAATAGTAAAATAATTTCAAAGTTAATACAAGTTACTACACTAAAGCTTTTTTTTTATAAAACTAGTCACATACAATACTAGAATAAGATTTTAAGCTTTTTAAAATATTTTAAAAATATCTCAACACACACACACATATACCCATAAAAGTTTCTTTCAAGGATTAACCTAATCTGCCCTTATCTTAAAACAATATATATATATATTGTTTCAAACAAAAACACAAAAATCCATCATGGTTACTACAAAGAATAAAGCTCGACCCTGTTCCCCCATCTAGCAAAATGTTACAGAAAATAAATTTTACAAACAGAAGGACCGATGGAAGGATAAAGACAAATATACCTTTGAAACAAGTGAGGAAACCATTTCCTTGAACGCCTCATCGATCAGGACGTCGATTTTAGAGTGGTACTGTTGCTGCAGGGGTGGGGGAGAGAGACACGGAGGTGAGACAGAGACATGTAGATGGGTGGTGGGTGGGGTGGCGGCGGCGGCTGGAGTAAGGACAAAAAGCAATTATTTATTATTTTCAGAAAACTGACAGGATACAAAGGCAAAAGAAATGACTCCTTGCCTCTGTGATACTGAACAACAGTATTGTCTGTTCTGTGACAGAAAGACAAACCTACAACACTCGGTATGAACATCGAGTGTACACACACACACACACACACACACACACACACACACACACACACCTCCCAACACCGCGAGGCGTGAAAAACCTTCCCATCCGTGTAACGCAGCTGAGTTAAGCAGCTAATAGGACCATTATGCAGCTGAATGACATTCCCGTCCGCACTGGAAAAGCGAAGGAATCTGAAGGATACTTTTTGTGAGTCTCCCTACAATTAGAGCAGCCTTGTATTTCTCTAAAGCACCGGTCCAGCTGCGAGGACCAAAGGCTCACACAAGATTCAATTAATCCGCCATTTCATGTCTCGTTTGGGCCCCCCCCCGAAAAAAACATATTCATGGCACCTTTTCCCTTGAAGGAAGGAGAGAAAAAAAAGGCAGGGGCTAAGTGCTGAATGGCAGCAGCAGCAGGGGAGTTCATCTCTTGGCGACAATGCCCTTTCACTGGCCGTCTAAAGAACACCCAAATTAAAAATTTCAATCAACAAAGCGCACAGATCGCTGACAAATTGAGGATCCAGGGAGGTCACCACCAACAGCCCTAATTTTGTTTTTTTCCCCTCCACAAGTCCACAAAATGGCAGCTCTCTTTTTCACGCCAAATCTTTCTGGCAAATCTTGAGAGCTTTTCGTTTTTTCTCTTCTTACCTCAATTAACATCGCTGCTTTGGCCTTCTTTTTTTTTCCTACAAAAGCAGAGATGAGGAGAAGAAATTGTTTGGTCTTTGCCATGTGCACAGCAAAACTCAAAAGAACAATGATTGCTTTTAAAAACATTTATCTGGTTGTTGAGCTGCAGCCCCACTGCTGCTACTTCAGCTCTGTGAGATGTTTTAGATTCTGGACTGGGTCACATTTTAACACCCCTGCCCCCAACACTATTTAAATGACCTCAGCAACAAAACAACCACAGACAAATTGGCATTTTTACTCAGTTGATCATCCCAGTTTGTATAAAAGCGAAATTCATTAATTCATCTGGATTAAAACTGTCAAGTGCAGATTCTTCACAAGCTGCCTGCTCGCTTGCCAGTTGAACTCCACGGGACTCCACATGACAAGAATCTGGCTGCAGTTTTCCCTAAAAGTGGAAAAAAAAGGAGAGAAGGGAAAAGAGGAGGGAGTTTGTCACTCAGGTGTCAACGATGGACGATTGCTTTGCTGCAGATTGACGCACTTGAAGACACCAAAGGTCTGGATCACGTTCAGATTGATATTTCTTCAAGACCCTCCAGACTGCTGGTCAGATGTCAGAGCTCAGGCAACTCAATGTGCACATGAATCAACAAAACCGCAGTCAGGAAGTCGGGTGATACCAGAGAGTCACATCGGAAAGCAAGGCAGGAGGAAGATTGGTTGGGAGAGGTTGTTGCATGTCGTGTGCTTCTATCTTTAGCTCCTGTCAGCAGCTCTACTGTAAAGTATGTAATATCTAGTGTGAGCTAAATAAATCACAAAAAGACAAAAACAGGACACATGACACATGACAAACTGACAGGAACAGTTTCTTCACTCTATGTCTACGATGACTTGACCAAAACATCACTCTCTGTGACAATTACTAAATTTAACGTTTATTTTTTTAAACTACTCTATTTTCTTCTGCAAGTTCCAAAACATCCACAACCTCTTTAGAATTGGGAAGAAGTACCTTCAAACAAAAGTAGGTTTTCATTCTTTAATTTACTGTGTGTGTTATAAGTGAAAGTTGGCAGTTGTTGTGTTTGGTATCGTTAGATTTTTAAACCCGGGATTTAAATCCCAACAACCATTTACCAGCTGGATAAGCTTCCTGAAACGGTTCCCAAAATGCTCCCAAATCCACTGCAGCTTCCAACCGGTCCGAATCCAGAAGAAGAAAAGAAGCTAAGAAACTAAATTCTAATCTTGTTGACACATCACTGCTTGGCAGGTGAAACCTATGAGTCTGTAAGCTTAAAACTTTGTTTAAAGTTTTGATTCAGCAAAGAATGAGTTTTTACCTTGGAATATTTTTGGTAAGGAAATGTAAATGTACAACACAGGAGTAAATTATGAAAGATTGTCAAGGCAACAAGAGAAATCATGGAGGAGCAACAGCCTTCTCTTCTTTACCTACGTGTTTAGCAGAGAAATCACAAGGGAAAACCAAATCCATGACATCACATCCAGACCATCGTCTCTTTGGAAAATTAGACGCAAAATGTTTTAACTTATCTTATGTGTGTTTTCCTTTTTAAAGTGCTTCTTGATGCCGCAGAGCCTTTTTATATTTCTATATATTTCTTACCTTTACTCTTCGTGTAGCAGTATGCCTTGCCGTTACCATATGCCCTTTATACGTACTATACTTAACTTCACTGTTAATGTGTCTAACTGTCCCATTATGTTCTCTAGGTTTAATGTATTTGTGCTGCCTTGCTGTAAAAAAGAATTTCTTCTTGTGGGACAATGAAGACCTGCATTGAACTAAGAATTTTGTTACTTAAGGCCAATTATCTGGTTTCCGTTGTAGTATTCATACTACAAATGGGTATGCGTAGGCAGACACGTTTCACACATGCACATTGCAAAACATGATGGCGACCTCTGAAAGCAACAGACAGCAAGAAGAAGAGCTCCTTTGTTTGGTGTATTTGGCTGAACAACATGAGGAAGTGGAGAGAGATGTGTGGAACTCCTTCATAAAAACAATGTTGAGGATAGAAAGTGGAAACTTGGTGCATGCGATATAACAGCAGGGTCCCCAGTTCAGGTGTGGCCCCCTCTCTCTGTCTCTCCCCACATTTCCTGTCTGACTTCTTACTTTTAACTATCAGATAGGGGCTAAAATGCCCCCAAAAATCTAAAAGGAAAAGTCAAATATAAGGTGCGTGAAACAAGCATCCAGTTTACTTGTTAATTTGCACAAGCACAGTCGACGTGGTCACGGCGTGGACACAAAGTTATGGGATGCACTCAGATGGGCACAGATTCTACACCCTCTGGGATTTGCCCAAGTGCAGAAATGTATGTTGTTTATACAAACACATGAACTGGCCTCTTCTCCACAGGTATAGTAAGACGATAACGTTTTCACCTTATGTAGATGATGTGATGTTTTACATTAGTGATGCTCACTCCACGTCCTGGAAAAACCTGCATACAACACTGCATCTTTTTGCATTTTCTTTGATTTACCTACATGAAATTAACTGAATCTGGTTTGTTCAGCTAATTAAAACTAATTAAATATAGGCAGGTTAAGGAAAGATGACAGATGTGCGGTGCAGCTGCCCTCCAGATCCACGAGCCACTAAAGTTAAAAGCCTCAACTATTACAGTTTTCAAAGACATTAAAGTGAAGGTATGTGTGGTGATAAGTTGTGATATATTGTTTTGGTTTGATGGAGTTCATGTGGAGAGAAGTTAGAGGGAAGAAAAGGGGCAATGAGGCGATGGAGGAACTTACCCATTGTTTGTCAATCTGGGATTCAAACAATGATTTGTAGAACACATGGATACGATGGATGAAGAGGACGTGAGACAAAGAAAAGAAAGTAAACACAGTCAGCCAATTACATTAAGAGCACATCAGAACATTTCCCAAAATATTTTTTACAACTCTATGACACAACTCGATATCCACAGAAGTACTCACAAAATATATCTTCAATAACTTTTCCATTAGTTTTTCTAAATTATTTTTTTTCAATTTTCTTTTCCATCAGTTTTGACCTTGAATAAAACATTTTACCTTAAAAGCCACGTTGTCCAACACCAAACACAAGTGTTATTGTGACTAAGAGAGAGTCATTGTTAGATTTAGCAGAACTCCAAACAATGTACTCACAATCATCTGTAGGTCTTAATGTATCTGTTATTATCGTCTTTAAAAAATAAAAAAGGAAAAAGACCAGCAAAAAGCAGACAAAATTTAAAAGCTTTACTGCCTTAGAAAACCCCTCAGAACGATTCATTCTTCGATCAAAAAGTCAGAACATTAAATCATCAAGGTTATTCACGTGTTGGAGTTTTTGGGTTGAATGAGTTTCGTGCTTAGTGCTTGTTGTGTTCGAAAACATGAGATCGAATGGACGAGCAGAGGAAGTGGTCAAATTTTTTTTTTCTCTAAGCTTGAGGAATGAAATTAAACAGTGTGGCCACCTGCAGAACATATACTTTATTTTATTAATTGTATGGCTCATCTACTAACAGGCCACTGAAGACACATTTGACAACGTCCACCTCTGTTTATTTTCTCTCTACTTTTTCTTTTATTTACCAATTTATTTTCCTGTTTTTCTGGTTTGCATGAAAGCGAACAAATATTAAAATATAACCCTAGAACTGTTCTATTTATATGTGTAAAGATGGGATAACAGGCAGGTATTCAGTGTGTTCCAGCAGGAATAAATGGACACACCGCGCTTTCAAGCAGTGGCAGCCATCTCGGTGAACGCTGGAGGTTAAGGTAACAGCGAGCTAAGCTCTCTGTCAAGACTGCTGATGGCCAAGGGTTTCGCTCTCAGCGATGCCAAGGCTGCCGCCTCACACAGGCTTCATGGTCATCCATTTAACAGCTCATGTTGAGCATTTGGCCGTTTCAAGTGAACACAAATGCACCTAAACTCCCCATCTGCTGAATGCGTTGAGGGAAACAGTCAAGTTTTAGTGGCTGATCTGACAGTTTGACTCGACCTGTTCAGTGCGAGGTTGAAAATAAAAGACGGCTGAGAGTTTCTGAAGCCGACACACTTTCACTTTGCAAGTCTCTGATGGTGAGTTGAGATGGAGACTGAAAAATACAAACATTCAGCCACCCTAAGTGATTTAGTCTGCTATTCAGCCAAGGCTCATTTTTCAACAAACAAGAAAAGTATCCTGCCAATGTGGAGATGGTTTATCTCGTTCCAAATCCAGTTTCCTTTGTTTCAGTTTTTGTCAGTTGACCAAGGGACAGATTCTTCACAACAGCCTTTCCCTCAAAGCACCAATCAAAGATAAACTCAAACTCTACGATTATTATTTTTGTTTGTCAGTTTCTAATTTTACAGGCAGATTTTAGGTTTTGTACTTATTGTATGTCGGAAACTAGTCTTAGTTTTTATTCTAAAACATTTTTAAATTCATAAAACATCTCAAACTGTCAGATTTCTTTTGCTTGTTTCAAGGAAAAAATCTTTGGCACTCAATGGGAGGTTAAATGAACAGTTGGCTTATGGCTGTTACAGATAATCTACATCTGACTTTCTCTTTGTGTTGAAACTTCAGCTGAAAGTCCATTTGGAAGATAAATGGATAAAACCCTGAATTAAAACCCTTAAATTCTCGTGTCAGGCAACATCATCAGACATTCAGATGTGACCATTAGCTTACCTCCTGCCCGGTGTCCAGCACGCAGAGCTTGGAGCACTGCTTCTTGGCGTCCATCAGCACGTTGAACATGGTGCAGACCGACAGCGGCAGCCGGAAATCTGTTGACTTACTTGCTTTCTGTATTTTGGCATCAAATGCAGATTTAGTTCTGCGGAACAAAATACACAAGAGGGTTCTGTGAATACTGCTGCCCATATTCAGTGTCTTCTCTGCTAACCTGGGATCAGCTTGTCAAGGTTACTTTCCAGTTGAGCTTCTTCACTTGCAGATTTTCCAAGTTAGAAACTAGTTTGCTTACATTTGTGCTTGACCTTGTTGAGGTGACAACTTGCCTGCAGGACGCTCTAAGCCAAACATAAAGCGTGACAGGAACTGAGGCAGATATGCACTGTGAAGACAAGTTGCAGTGAACTCTGACCTCTTAACGCAGGCCTCCATCATGTCACTGGCCATCAATTTGAGTCTTTGCTCCAGATGTTTGGCGAACTCGGGCTCCGGCCAGTGGAGGTCCATCACGAACATTTGCAGAGCGTCCAGCTTCCAGAACAAATCCTCTGAAGTGGCTGAGCCATTACTGCAGAGAGGAACATCATTAAAACACGAACACAGCTATATCTACACACCTCCGCTGTCTCTTCTGTGATGCTCATATAGTCCACCAAACTCCCACTTTCCTAATGTGGATCTGCAAATGTAATTTATTGCTTAATTTTCCCAAACGTTCCATCAGTTTGTTTGACTTACTTCCATTTTTTAAAGCAGAGAGGCATTTATCAAGATAATTAGCAAGGCATCCGTCCACAGAGTATCTGTATTCAACCATTCCTGAATTCAGAAAGCAATTAACCGTTTAGCTTTTGTGCCTGTTGCACTCCCTCTTTTGGCTCTGAAAGGTATTTTCTTTGTCTACCACTGATGTTTTTCTGTACATGCATTGTTAAGTTAATTGACAACACTTTTTTGTTGATATATTTGTGTCTGTTTTAAAGGTAAATTTTTACTTTAAGAAAACATCTGCAAACCAACTTTTAAAGTAGGAAAGAAGAACAAAATAATGCTAAAAAGTGATGGGCTGATAAGAAATATGCAAAAACTAGATTCACTTGTATGATTTTCCCTCAATATCTGTGGTGAATAAAGGCTCATAGAAGACAAGTGCATGCAGGTTCCAGTGTGTTCTTCAACAGGTTTTGGTAGTTTTAGTGCAGAGCTGTGTGGTTTCAGTAAACACAGCACCAGGCTGATACAGAGACAGATGGACGTCTCCCCGCCTTCTCCCCTGCGCACAGGTTACACAGCAACACATGGCAACGCTTGCCGCCACCGACATCCAAGTGTACAGCGCCCGGCTAGAATGACAGCCATGGGAGGATGCAAAAGAGGGAGGGGGGGTGGCAGGAGGGTGACAGAGGGGTTAAAACAAGTGCCACTCACTCCCTCACTATTCTCACTTCGCCTTTAAAAGACTGTTACCTTAACAAGTGGCGCACAGGAATAAACGCTTTGGGCTGAGTCCGTGGTGCAATTAAATGCTCGGTGGCTATCCCCCTCATGTCTAATTAGTGGTGCTCTTCTCTGAGCGCGCTCCGCCCTGCTCCCGGGGGAGCAGGACGATCCCACTCGCCCGTCTGTGCTCGCTAATGAAGTGCCAGTTTTTTTTTCCTCCTCTTTTTTCATTGGATTGAGAAGGGCCAAGTGAAGTGAGGTAGAGGAACAGTGTGGTCCGTATTGTGGGAAAGGCTGGGGGAGTTGGAATGAGGAGCCTTTTTAAGAAACACACCCTCGACGAGCCTCCTGAGACACCCCCCACCTCCCCATCATTCCGTGAACCTCCACCCCCAACACGGCCACCAACACTGACAGTGCTGCTGCAGACTTGCTCGATCTTAACCAGACACATCACTCACTCAGCGATCACTTTAATAGCTGATTAATCTCAGTTATTCTCAAACTTCATTAAAGGATCTATAAAGTGTCAGGAAATGAGCAGCAGATTCAGAGATTTCAACTTAATCCTGTACAATCCTGTATTTTTAAACAACAAACCCAAAAGATATTCAGTTTATGATGATGTAAACCAAAGGAAAGCACCAAAGCTGTATTTATTACATTTCTTTGTTTTTGTTCCTAGCAAGAAATAATGACCTTAAAGATGGAGCCAAAGAATGTCCAAACTCTTATACAGCCATTCCCCAAAGACAGCCCTGTTGATTGTCTTTAGTTTGTCTCTTATATTTTGTCATGTTTTAATACTGAGAGACATCTCAGAGGTGTAGAGGGGCAGGTGTGGTTGTATAGTGTCAAAACACAGAATATCTTCCAACTTACAAGATGTCAGGTAGATTTATTCCTTGCAGGCTGCAACAGAAAATTGAGTGGATACGTTATCATTACAATGAGCTGCATGACATGCACACAGCACAGCACAAGGACTTGTGACATCACCATAAAATATCTGAGGAATGACCGCGTGCAGGCAGCGTCCTGCTGACATATGAGCCACAGTGTCACAGAAATCATTTGAAACCATAAACGAGCCTCTCATGCTGAGCCCGGCTCATTCACACGAGTACATGTTCTTCAGTTCACCCTCACAGACCAGGCCGGACTGTGTGGTCTTTAATTAATCCTTTTTACAGGAGAGTGTTAAAACTGCAGCTTCATGCAGGACACTGAAAGAGCAGAAGGAATCAGTGGAGTCGTGACTGAAGAAGTTTCCTGGTGTTACAACTCACAAACATGCAGCTAGATGAAAAGAAGCAGAGCTACAACAACTGCTGAGCATTCAGGACAGACAGAGGACAGTCCGGGCTAAAGGTCTTCACCCATATAGAACCCCCGGAAAACCAAAAGACCAGACTCTTTAGTTCAGATTCAGGACTGACTACTGTTCTTTGTAACATAGCAAAAGATGAACGAGGTACATAAATGAAAACTGCAGTAAGTGAGACAGTGTGGAGGGTTATTTCACTTCTGTGTTGCTCCGTTAGAAATGACACGTTGTTCCTCTGTATGTGTGTCACACGTGTGGAAATGACTATACAGTTGAACCTGGCTGAACTACTTTAAGCACAGTAACATTTGTGTTTGCGTAGTATTAATATTCCACATGCTGAAGTGCTAATACCAGAGGAAAGAAACCGGCTCCGTTTGTAGTTTTCTGCAAAAATTGGTCATAAAACGTGATCCAATCTTTTCCAAGTCACAAACATCAACGCGCTGACACAAACAGTCCAGATTCTTCTAGTTTTTATTGAACACACCTATTAAACATGCAGGGTGATGGTTTAGCTCTTCCTGTAGCTGTGGACTAGACCTACACAATGTTCAGGAACCAGAGCTTCTGGTGTGTACGACTGGACTGCTTCAATCTGCAGCAGATTTACTTTAACACTTTAGGAAATCCTTAAAATGTCTTACATGTTCGTACTTTGGTGAAGATCCTCACATTTCATGATTAATTTGTGCAGAAAAACAGTAAAATTCAAACTGTGCTATTTCCTTCTTTGTAATTGCATTTGTGCAGCTTGTCTGCACTAAGATTAAGGAAAAAAAATCATGCTACAATGCTAATGGCATTTCAGAATGAAAGTCGGGAGCATGTTACGATGCTACGCTGGCACTTAGCTCACACAGAAGCAGTTGCTGATGATAGAGAGCAGTTTAGATGGTTCTTGGTCTCACAGCGGTGAAGACCTGTAGCCCAGACCTACAGTGAAACTTCATCACTGCTTACTCATACATACGTGTTGTCACACAGAGGGCCCATCCAGGCAGGTGCTGAGAAACTCGGCATCTGCGGCAGCGTGAGGGGAAGGCTGGGCACTTTGGGAAGGGGAACGCTCGCTAGGTTGTTGGTCAACGACCTGACATCGATCGTGGGCACAAAAGGTTAAAAGAATAAAAGAGAAAGAGAAGAAATGGTGACAGCAACAGTGGGCGTTCCTCACTACAGCACGGTGACCGAAGAGGAGTAACATTCAGTATAATAGCAGCCACTTGCTCCGCCAGCAGTAATTTAGCAAACTGCAATAAAATACAGAGAAGTCACTGCTCACTTCTATTCATTCTCTTTTCTTTCAGTTCAGGGGCTTTTCCTTTAAAGCAGCTCTCACTACATTGTTCCTCTCTGCAGCGTGTCCTTGCTGTGTGTGTTGTACATTCAGCTCTGCCTCGTTTCGCTCCTCCGCGCTCCTCCGTTTGTTCAGGTCCGTCTTTCATTATTTCTGTAATATTCACGCAACTTCAACAAATCATCGCTGCTGATAATAAACAGAAGGTAGAAATTACAGTGAGGGCCCAGCAGTGACTGACTGAGTTCATGTTCAGGGCCAGAAGAGATCAGATGCAGCTCGGCTTCTGGGAAGGTGAAGAGCTTCTCTTCATACACAAGCAATCCAGGTTTGTCCAGGCTTCTTCATACACTGTATATACGTTATTAGTGCGTCATAATGAGCACCAGTGTGATTAAAATGATGCTTTAGTGTGTTTAAACGTGGGGAGGGAACTGATCTTTTAGCCACCCTTGCGTTCCTTTCCTTTGGGATAAGTGCAAAGTTGCATAAGTTAGAAAATTTTCAACTCATCTTTTCCAGAGCAAATGTGTGTCCTGTTGTTTCTAAGTTCACTTTGTGTCCAGTCTGAACAAACCTTTAAGTCGTCAAACTGTGAAACAACAGGAAAAATTATACGCAACCTAGAACGTTACCAAATGACCAAATCACTGCTAACTGGAAGGACAGAAAAGGAAGAGAGACTGATATTTGCTGTAAAAGGCAAAGTGTTATCACTAATAAACTTATTGATCAGTCTCAGTGAAATCAGCAGTGGAAAGAGCGCAAAGAGTGTGTAAAGCTTATGAATACTGCAAATGAGGAACAGGTGGACTCTTACTTGACGGACTGCCAGGTCTCCTGCTCGAAGCCACGGTGGATAGACTGGGCGATGGACGACTCCATCAGGTCGATGTAGCGCACCACCAGGGGGACGAACAGATCCTGCAGGTGTTTGTGGAATGCACCGTTGCAAAGGTGAGCTGTGAGGAGGGAGAGTTCAGTCACATCTCTAGGAAATCTAAAACTGGACAAAATATTTTAATATATAACCACAAATTAGTTTGACATTTACAGCACAGAAATGAGACTAGTTGTGGGCTTCCACAACATGGCAACGTCCACAAATGCAGGTGTGGTGTCTACAGAGGCCTGACCTCAAGCACCTCTGTCACAGCAGGAGCAGTGAATGAGGTCAGATTTCCATTGTGGTTCAAGCGCCTAAAGATTAACTCTCACAGTCTCTACTACAACTGAATGCTACAGAAGTACTGTACTTAAAAAAAGGGGCGGTTCTTTCGACGTCTAATGTGACTGCACAGGTGTTCATGTGATACTGTATAAACCCTCCTGACGCCCCTGAACACAACCCCGTGCTTGTAGTTTTTAGAACGAGCGTGAAACAAGCGGATTAATTCTTGCTGATGGAGAGACAAAGACTGAGAGTGCTGGGTGAGAAGCGAGCAGGCTGGTCTCTCAGGACTTCATTAGTTTTAATTCCTCTCGCTCTGCTCCACCATGATTAACACTAGCCTTTTTGCCCTCGAGAGAGTAAAAACCTCCTCACTCGCAACCGCTCGCCTGCACACGCTGACAATCAAGTGAGCATTTAAATAATCTACAGAACAACTGAGAGATAATACACTTGTTGAAGACAATCCTCGCAGAGTCTGTGAAACGTGGACTCGCCGGTTGGCGGATTGGCTGCAGAGGTTATGTTTAGATGTCTAGAAAATGTTGTGAATGAGGACCAGAGTTGGGGGTTGTTCATATTTCGCCGCTGTGAGGCTTAGAGAAGGTAACACATGAATCAGCTTCGTTATCTGCCAAACATGTTTTGAGTATCTGATTGGATTTAAATCTCTTTCCTTTCACTTTAGACGTAATTATCAAAGAGGGAAGACCTCATTTGTGCAAACAGTCAAAACTATGATTTTACTCTTTCTGCATTTCGGCTCCGTCTATTGCCTCATTACACTCCAATTCAAGTCGGCTAATGTTGTGACACTTGGAATAATTATGACATTAGGATGGTAATTAGAAAAAATATAAAAGATATGAGCCACAAAAAAAAAGAGATTTGTGAGTTCTTCACATAATGAAATGCTGAGTTTTTTGTTCCCAACAGTGCCCTTGGGCTGTCTGTCTATCTGCCTGACTGTCTGTTACTGTATTTGAGGTACTTTGGCATCAGTCATGTTAAATAACGCCTCGCATCTCGCCAAATCTCTGCTGGCTCTGAGACAAAGCCTCAGAGCCGACAGAGTGCTTGGAGAGAGGAAACAATGAGGCGAGATTTTTCTCCGGCAGTCAAGTGAAGACTCAACAATGAGATGCAGTGAATAAGGGAAGAAAATGCTACAACAATCTCAGAAACGACAATGTTGATATTTGTAATACCTTAAAGTTTCCACTTTCATTTTTGAGGTTTTTCTCCCCCCCCCCCACACACACTGCTGGGACCTTGAGTCACAGAAAAGCACATTACAAAAATAAGATGGTGTCCAAAAAATGTTTCCTTATTACTGAACTCGTGTTGTTTGTTGCTGTATCGATGCCTTTTGGGCTGCAGGAGAATGGTTTTCCAGTCAAAAAAAAAATGGACGCCAAGTCTTGTTTAAAGCCTCGTCAGCCTTGTACTTGGTATTTGTTTCAGGTCACTGTCATACTGAAAGGTTACAGTAAATGTCGCCCCTGTTTCAGGTGTCATACTCTGGAGCAGATTGTCTTTAAGGATTTCTCTGTATTTGGTAACATTCATGCCTCCTGTCTCTGCCCTGATGTCCGGTCTACACCTGAAGCACAGTGTACGGTCATGTTCCAAAGGTAGTACTTCCATATTAACAATCATCCAATCATGATTGGCTGACTGATTGCATGACCTTATCAGTCTCTCACATCACTGTGGAGGAATTTTGACCCACTCTTCTTTACAACATTGCTTCAGGTCATTGGTTGTTCAATTCATTTTTGAGCATTTGCTTATACACAGCTCTCCTAAGGTCCCACCGCCTCATTTCAATTGGGTTGAGGTCTGAACTGTCAATATATTATTTATTTTTTAACCATTCTGATGTAGATGGTGTTGGGAGGTGTAGTTGGCGCTCTGACATTTTGACCCGGCCCTTTAGATTAGCAGCATCCAACTTATGGAAGTTGTGCAGCTTGAAAACTGCAATTAACCTTTTGTCATTTCACCTGTAAAAGACAATTTAGATTATAGTCAACAAACTTGACAGATATTTCTATGCTGTCAAGTGATTGAAATTCTCAACATATCGGCTTTCATTTATTCTAAGAGCTGAAAAGAACCAAAGTAACTCAACTCAAAAATTCAGCTTCTGTCCACTAACTATAGTCATAGGAGCCAAATTAAGTAATCGAGAAACAAGCCTGACATTGTGTTAACATACTCTGCAGCTACCTGCTGACAGGTAGATAAGTTATCTGACACTGAGCTGAAATTAAACTGCTGGCAGCAGATTGCGTCCCTCATCCGACCTCGACAGTTTTCTCTGCCGCTTGTGTTAATTACCTCTCTGTTAGAGCCTGCAAGGTGCTGTTAACCTCCTCTCTTAACAAGCCGTGTTGTCTCTGACGTCACTGGTGTTAATTAGCGCGCTAAGCAGCGAGACCATGTGCCGTGCTGTGCAGAGCATTTCCTAACCCCCCCTCAAAAAAAGAAAAGCTGCACTCTTAAGAAATTAAAGCCATCAGCGGAGAGCTGTGGCTGAATGTTGACAGCAAGGTGACCAACAGTTTACAAAACTAATTCTTCTTTTCTAGTGCTTTTAATCTTCTTCTTGTGCAGGTGAATCTTTGTGCTAATTTGTTTTTGCAACAATCCAATTTCTCCGTGTGAATCGTTTCATTTTAAAGCTGCTGTTTAAAGGGAACATAAAGTTCCTTCCATGCCTCTTTCCAGGGGCTTACTGAGATGGGTGTGATGGAGGTGGTCAGAATGTAGTTTCTGTAGGTTCTTTCACTTTCTGTGTTTAGCAGATTTTCCCAACAAGAGAGAAAAATGACACAATTTAATTTGGAGAAGATCTGAAGGCGCTCGATGTGTGGTTGTGTGTGTGGAGGATGAGCTGCACAAACTTGTTGGTCCAGAGCCCACAGAAACTGGTAGAGTGAAGCTGTGATTACAGGCAGCAGGAAATTACTCACTGAACTGTGTTTAATACTGATCAATGACTCGAATCACCTTAAACGAAGCTGCTGTTATATACAAAGATGTAACAGTGGAAAACAAAGGTAACATCATCAGTATTTAAACTGACTTGTGGAAGGCGTAGCCAGTAATTTTAAAGATCAGGATCTGGTACTGTACTTCAGAATCATTCCTTGGAATCACACTGAAAGTTAATGCAGAACTAAAAATACTCCTACTTCAGAGTAGGAAATCAAAGTTATTTATGAAGATTCCAACTCTTGCTTTCAGCGAGGAGTCGGACCAGTCGTAGTAAAGCTGGTGACGTTACTGTTTATAACACAGCTGAGTTTGTCTCAGTGTGACATCGTCTCTATCATTCACTGACTCTAAAGAACGGATGCTGGGTCGGTTCTCAACCTGGTGCATTTTTTTAGCACTTGAAGAGAGCAGTGGTTGAGATTAGTAGGGTTAGTTAAAAGATAATGAAAGTGGTTTATCACACACGTTAAACAAACACAACATAAGAAAGTTTATTTTGGAAGAAAGGGTTCAGACTCACGGTCAGTTCGCAGGGAGTTGTTAAGGAGTTGGAATAGAGGGAAACTGTCCCAGGAATCAACGGGCTGAACCTGCAGCGCACTGTCCATATGGGCTTTGTACAGAGACAGAAACGTCTCGGCGTGTTCAGCCATCACGTCCGGCCACCACGAGAAAGCCTGAGAGAAAAAAAACAACGTGTAAATAAAAAATATTCAAGGAACGTGTTTTTACAGGCAGACGTTTTTGATCCCACAGGACAAGTCGTCATCTCTGGGAAACAACAGCATTACTGGTTGGAGCAAACAGAAAGAAGTAAGTGAGGGAGTCAGGTGGTGGTGTTATGGTGTACTCAGTCATCCTTTAGTGTTAACTTTGTGTTTATGTCTGTAACCATGATACCACAGGTTCTTCAAACCTCAATCTTTGTAAAAACCCAACCATGTATTCCCCCCACAAACTTAAACCCAAACCCCCATCTGCTTCATGGGGATTCCTTTATGATTAAACCTTGAGGAACATCAAGCCGTGAAAGTGTGAGGCTGGAGTTTGTGTTAATGCTGAACATCGTTTTTTGTCAGCAGGTCTCGACCTTAAAAATCACTGGCTGCATGTTCATGAAGCCAGTTTTTAAGACTCTTCTTGACACCTTTATGTTCTTTCTTCTTAACCCTGTGGTTAAGTGTGAAAACGTAAACCCAACACAAACAATCTTTTTTTGCAAAATAAACACAAGCAGTGATTTTTGTTGCCCAGCAGCACAGTTCCCATAGCAAACAATTTATACACCAGATGATACTGTGAACTCGCTGGACGGTGGGCTGTTGGGGACAGATCCACAGCTGTGCCATATAGTTGCTGTTAGGACAATGGACAATGTATTTTAATCAACATGTCTGTAAACGTGAAACCAGTCTTTGCCTTTTAACTAATAATGCAACCAACCAATGAGACTCAACAGTAATAACGTGTCTATCATCACTTTAACAGTAAACTGTCTTTATCTGCCAATCAATAAATCAAATCTACTGTCATTCATGGCTGTGCAGTAAAAGTCAAACTTTCAAAAAGTGCATTACGTTTTATAGGCAGTGTAGGTTGCTGTGTGTCTTATGTGTAGTGGGTCAGAATGAGCACGATGACCTGTTAGAAGTGGCAGAAATCTGAATAAACAGAGGCAGATATGAGATATCTTTAGTGGCTGTGCTAAAATGAAAAGAAGGGAAAAAGCCCGGAGATGCTACTGTGAAAATAATGCAGATATCTTCAGTCTAAAGAGCATCCAGCCTGTGTGGCTCTCCAGCGGACAGAGGTCGGCCTGCTTAGGTCACTGCTGCTATTGATGGCTAACGGACCTCTGAGAGAAAAGTGCAACCAGCCTTGAATCTCACGCTGATGCACTGAGGTCGGTATTCGTGTAAGACGGAGAACAAAAAGGCAGAGATGTAAGATGGAGAAAGGAAAAATGACACCAAAACCCCTTATAGTTGTATTTGCAGGACGAGTCATCAGGCCTTTTCAAATGTGCCTTTTCAGTTTCCCGTTCCTGACGACAGACGGCATTAAACCAGGCGATTCTTCAACATCCAACAACTGATTTCAATAGCAGCTGCATGTGAAGAAATGCTGCGTTAAAACCATCAAGGAAGACAAAGAGAGACAGACGACGAGAAACGGGAGACGCAAAGACGATAACAGAGGTAAGAACGACTTGACGAACAGGTTGAAGAAAGGAAGGTGAGACAGAATGATGGATGGAGGGAAGAAAGATGGAGAAACACACTACCACTCAAAAGTTTGGACACACACAGAAATGAGCATGTTTGTGAAAGAAAAGCAGATTTCATAACGTCAAATGGATCAGAATGAATGTGTGGACACTGTTCATACTGTAAATGACTATCGTAGCTGAAAAAAATCATGTTTACTGAAACATACAGAGGCCGAAATTCTGCAAACATTAGTACTGTCTTCATTAGCAATGCTAATGTAGTAATATATTAATTTAAATGGAGAACTGATCTTTAGAAACCATGAGCAATGATGGTAACACAACTGAAGACGTATCTTTCCATGAAGAACATGGTGATTTCTACGTGTGTCCAAACCTTTGACTGGTTGTGTAAAGATACAGAGAAGTAAAGAAAAGAATCTGTAACAAAAACAGGAAAAAGAGAAAAGTAAACTAAAAGTAAAGAAATAAAAAAAAGGAGAAGTAAGGAAGGAACTGGAAGAAAGAGGAGGAAAACTTAAAAAGGAACATGCAAAGGAGAAGAAAGACTGATGTGTAGCAAATATTGAAAAAAGGAAAAGAAATAACAAGAATGAATTTCAAAACATAAGAAGACTGAAGAAGAAAGGAAAAGGAGACAAAAGCAGGAAAAAGATAGAAAGTGAAAAGTTTGTTCAGCGAGGACGTGAAAGATGACGACTGTGTTTTATCAGCTTTATCAGCATTATTTTTTGACACTTGTGGCTTTGCTGAAGCTCAGTTCACATATCACCATCACTTCATGGCGGAAACCAGGAAACATTACCCGACCTTCTCTCGCCTCTGCACACTCAATTAGCACAAGAACATTTAAAACAACAGCATTAAGTTCTCTGCTGTTGCTTGTTTTACTGCAACATTTCAGTAATTTTCCTTCCATTCAGTCTTGTTGAAGCCAGGTTTGTGTTACCATCGGTGAGAAACTCTCTTAAACTTCGACGACTGTGTCAAAGCGCTGCATCCTCATTAGTCAGATTTTCTCAAAAAGGACCGGAACACGTATTTCCCGGCCTCCTTGTTTCATGTTTACCTTATTAATCCTATGTGACCTGTAAATCCAGTTTCTTGTCTTTGTTGTTTACAGCTGCAGTGACCTTCAGCTCTCACAGCAGCAAAACAGGAAAATAATGACACGTTATAGAGCAGTTAATAAGAGCAGAGAGGTCATTAACAGCCTTACATATGCCGTCTGTAAATAGAACAAGCCACTGGTTTCATATAGATCTGCTTCTTTATCTCTAATTATTCTCTTCCTTACATGTGTTCAAACATTCTCGGTTCCATACAGACGTTATCTCTGTGCTACTTCACAGCTTATTCTGAAGGTTTAATTTATTTCATCTTCATCCTTCAGCGCAAGTGAACCTTGAGTTAACATTATTTTATCAAACTATTTTTTTCCTTTATTAAAAAAAAAAAAAAAAAGAGCTGCCAAGTTTACATTTGACTCCATAAAACATCAATTCTCATTCATTCTGTATGTTTGAATTTTAGGACGATTCAGGGAATTTGGAGCCAAACACCCGCAGGAACCGAACCATCATACAAACTCTAAACTTTCCTGCATGTTTTTCATGCTAAAACGTTAGCGTACAGTGCAGCATCTGTAAATGAAATGGGGTTAATGAACAGGTAGACCTCTACGTCCCTTAAATAAGAACAGTGACCCACAGGCGCAGAACCAACATTTACTACTGCAAATGTGCAACTGCAGCATGCACCAACTTTTCCTTCTCAATGTGTGTTTCAAACACAAACACAGCTGCTCAAGAGACGAAAGCTAAAGTGGATATTCTGGAAAAACAACATGTCGTTTGTGTTAAGTGTAATTTTAACAGGGAGAGTTGTTGCTAAAAGTATGAACGTAGAGAATAGAGAACTCTTCTGTCGATTAGCTGCAGCTCTGCGTTTAACATCAACGGTGAGGTTTCTCTGTTGACCACGACAAACATGAATTCACACACAACAGCCACAGTGACACACGATGAACAGAAACATGAGCGGAGGATTAAACGTACCTCTCTTCCCTTCCCATGGTGGCATACAAAAAACAAAAAGAGAAACTGGAATGAAAAACTGAGAGAAGGAGAAAAACATTTGTTCTTTTCTCTGTCTGATGTGAAGTAATACACTTTAGTACATTTCACTGCTGACTCTTTGTATTACATTAGTGACATTTTGTTTTTTGACATCATCTTTTCGATCTCTTTACGTGAGGTGTGTATAAGGAGTCGCTCCTCTCTTTTCCACGCGTCTCCCTCTTCATCTTCTTCAACCTGCAGTTGCTCATCATCCTCCCGTCCTCATTCCATGTCGGTTTTCTTGTAGTTGCTCTTCGTCGCCCCGGCCGGTCGAGGCAGATGGCCGCCCAAGCTGAGTCTGGAGTTTTTTCCCTTTCCACTGTCACCTTGTGCTGCTCAACTGAGATTTGTTGGGTTTTCTATATAAGTCTGTAAGGTCCTGTTCTTACTATGTAAAGTGTCTTTTATAAATAAAACTGAATTGAACGCACAGTGAATGAAATGAAATACATTTGCAAATTTATATTTCAGTGAGGGAGACGGAGGAAACAAATGAATTACACTTATTATTATTCTAGGAAAAGTGGGGTCTTAAAGGGGAACTTTAAACACAAACACTGCAGAGACAGGAAAGCCGTGTCCAAGTGGACAGACTGACACCAGCTCGTCACTTTGACATCTCTGTAATGAAACTGATGAAAACAAAAGCGAGGCAGCGGGCACGTTGTTTACGCCGACAATAACCGAGTAAACAATTATGATTAATCTCTAAATTTAAGCTGTGACAGCTTGTGACTGTGCTCTGACAAAAAGCCTCTAATTTGTGGTTAACATCACATCTGAAGCTCGGAGCAAAGATCCACCGGTCGCCATGGCAGCGGCAGCACGCAGTGTGTTATTAATAGCTCAGAAACAGATGCCTGAGCACCACGCTGCCAGTTAAGGACGATCAAACCGCCACGTTTCAACACCTATGATTGATCAGTTTTACACCGTGGCATGCATATGGGCCGTGGGCGTTGTTTTGATCGTGCCACCGCCGCCGCCGCAGACGTTAGTGCAGCACCATCACTTGCCGTGTCATCTGCCACTTCAGCGCGAGTGCTGCCAAACGAGGCAAAGGAAGAAAATGGGCAGTGCTGAGAAAAGTGATCAAAGAATATTAATGAAATGATCAAGTGACTGGTGGTGTCAGATTTTCTGACAAAGATTCAAAAGAAGATAAGTTAAACTGTTCTTGTGGTAAATCCAACACAAACAACACAGACAGACTTGTTTGTCATATTAAAGTTATTCTACACCAGTCAATCTCTGAAACTTTTTGATTAGTAGTTCAGGCCTCAGATATCAAACTCACTGTAATCTGACTATTTAACCGTAACCCTAACCCCAGTAGTATATGAGGCCCACTGTGCGATTTATCTAGAAAAGAAACTAAACTAGAAACAACAACAAACTTTTAAAAAAGATTTTGTGGTCAAAATAAAAATACCTCAGAGTGATGTTCGTCATTCTGCTGCAGGACTTCGATGCACAGCTCACCAAGTCGCATCATATCCTCGAGTCTTTTCTCTGGAGCTGCCTGAGCATCCACTGAAGGTTCGAAACACGGAGAAGACAGACAAAAACACTGCAGGTCACCCTCACATGCATACATTCAAACACTGACTACATCTCCTAAACCTAAAACTCTGCTGAATGTACAGTACGTCAGCTTCTGGGTTCAACCCCGCTGACACTGCCAGGTGACTCCCCAGATGATGAACATTTTGAACCAAAACCAGGCTTGACACAGAAACTACAACACAAAGGTACGTTCGAACTCTGATAAAGAGTACAGGACAGACGCTTACTACAGCCTAGAACTCTCACCCTTAATCTGAGCGTATTCGATCAGTTGGCTGTAGTTGATTCGAGCCGCTTTTTCCAGACAGCTCTGCACCAGTTTCTTCATCTCCTCTGGAGGGACGGGTGTGGTGATGTCCTTCATCAAGACCTGAAACAAAACCAGGGAGAACAACATCTGAGAGCAGGCAATCACTCATTTTAAAGACCCAGCTTGAGTAAGTCTGCAATAACAAATATCTGTTTAAAGTTTTTAAATGCGTCTCTGTACCCGTTCCTGCAGGGAGAGCGTTGCCTTCAGGGCCCCATCTGGTCGTCCAAAGGGAAAGCAGTACCTGCAGATGCAGAAAACGTGGGCTGGCGTCACAATTAAAAACAATCTCAAGGACAACTGTGTAGGGAAAAAAAATAATAAAGAAGAACAACAAGAATAGGAAGATGGAAGCAGCAGCAGAAAGACATTGGTCATCGCCAACAGATGGCTGCCTCTTTTCATGTAATTACGCTGATGAAGGAAGCTTTTTCTCACCTCCAGCTCCATCTGAGCGCAGACGAAGCAGTTCAGGGAGGTTTCACGTTGCTAATTGACAAGTGAACAGCACTTAATAAACAAAAGGCATGTGGTCACATAGGTCACCTATTTTATTTTTTGACAAAATCCCACGGGCAGATGTTCTGTTCCTTCACACTGATACGACTGAAAAAAGTATAAAACAAAGTGGATTTTAAAAAAATATTATCAGGCAGGACATAGTTTGAGGCTTTTGTTCAGGTTTGAAGCGAAGCCAAAAGTTCATGACGTTTCCTTCAACGAAATGCATTAAAGAGCAGAATATGTTGAAAAGAACTGACTTGTCTTTGATTAACGTAATGCATTTAGAGAGCTTTCAAAGGAGCGCCGGCTTCTTACACAAAGCAGAACATGTGATAAATGAACATTTATGATACATGAATTCATGAAAACATCTCAGTAGAAAGTTAATTGTTAAAAAATTCATTCAATTCAATTTTGATCCTCGGTTAAATCATCGGCTAGAAACTAAAAATGCCACACATATTTGGGTTACGACTTCATAAATGACCATAATAGTTTACTTTGACTTGCTGCACATTATTTAAGAGACTGGAATGTCTGTGCAGCATATCTGACTGAATATTCTATACATTTTTATAGATATAATACGGTTAAAGTTATAGGGTTATTTTATGTGCACAGAAAACTAACTTACTTGTTCTTCACCTATATTCCTTTTGTTAAAAGAGCTCTAACACTTACATTTCTCATTCTTAGAATAATAAAGGTTTATTCTACTCTATTTTGGCAACAAATGCACTTTGTGAATGTTAGAAATACAGATAAGTCAACATGCCTGCTTCCACCTTCTGAGGATTTACCTAAGGCCATTACCGTTCCCGAACCTCCCGTGATGCTCAGAGTGTCTGAAAATATTAACAATGCTTTAATTGTGAGAATATTGTAGGAAATAATGTTCGTTAAAAACGTTTCATCATTACGCTAAAAGCTGTTAAAATGAGCAGCTCCAGGTCTAAAGCATTGGTGGATTTCTCGGTCTAGGTTGGGAGTGAGCTGCTGCACCACGTGACCCGACACCAGGCCTGGACCTCACTAACAGCCTTTTTTCCACCACATGGCTCAAATTGACTGTACTGGTCCTTTATGGTTTTCCTTGGGCTGAAGTTGTGGATGGTACCTCCTGTCTCAGTCATCTCATCATAAAAAACTCGAGCAGTATTTCGTCTTGCTGCCTTCAGTCTCTTCTGGACCAAATTCCATCTCCTTGCTGTGACAGCGGCATACAGAGAATCAAGAAGAGCATTCCCTCGATATTCTCCACTATTCTGTGTCATGTTGAAGAAGGCTGTTTCACTATGATGACAAGTTACATTAAGGAGATACTTTCTTTGCAGTGGAAAACAAATTACTCTGCGAAGTGAGCCGGGCTGAGTCGAGTGGAGCTGAGCTGGTGCCATGTGGTGGAAAACTGCTATAATTCTCTGGTGGCAGAATGGGAGCAAATCTCATCGTTTGAAAATCTGGTGGGAAGTCTGAAACCAGCAGAGCAAAGGCCGTTAAAGCAGCAGATTTATGCTACTTCACATGTTCAACATGACATATGGAGACACATTCACACTATTTTTACACAACTTTTAACTTACACTGACCACGAAAATCAAAGAGAGATTAAATACCATTTAGAAAATCTCCTTACCAGGTAAGGAGGAATAAAAATCAGCTGTGTTTAATTCATAAGTCTAAATGAATATTTAGCAGCTTTGTTCTGCTTTAATCGAAACCAAACTCTTGTCTGTGGGACATTAACATAATCCCAGCATTGTCGTGGCCTTTGTTTACCAGCATTAGCCTCTTGTTGAGGTGAGTTAGTAATGACTCCTGCTGATCAACCCCCCTACACCCCATCTCTTTTCTCCTCTCTGGGGCCAGATGGAGGGCTCCGGGCCAGGCTTCGGGACAGTTAATGGCACAGGTCCATTCAGACAAGTGTTGCTCAAGGTCTCGGAGCTGTCGCTTTCACACCGCGCTCACAATGTGTTCACACGGCGTCGGCAACGTTGAATGGCAGCACGGAGATGCAGGGAGGTCTCATCAGCCGCTGCCGACGCATGTCCTGCACCTGTTGTACACCGCTGATGGGGCTAAAAATACCCAGAGTGCCTTGGTTCATTATGATGAGTTAAAGGAGCATACCAGTGGTGTTTTGCTTTTCAAATTTCTTCACATAACACATGGATACTGTATGTTTTAGAGATTAATGTAGGTTTCCTGAGGTGCCATGTAGCCATAGTCTCCCACTCATTTCTGCACTCAACATAAAATCTGTCTGTAATGGGTATTAATTAATTTTTAATTAAAATCACTTTAAGCAGTAAAAAGAAAGTGTCCTCTGAAAGATACCATGACCACATCTGGTTGATGTACGGTTATGTTCATTATTCCTGAAAAATAAACTGAAATTCGGAATATATTTATAATATTAGTGGTTTGTTTTTTTGTGTTTTACATGGAACATGTTGTCCACTGTCTATTGTCTGCTGCTGTTCTATTGTCGCCATTTTCCACTCAACCAGTCGAGGCAGATGGCCGCCCACTCAGAGTTGTTTTTCTCTGTTGCTCAAAGAGGATTGGTGAGTTTTCTATATTAGTTATAGTTGTAAGTCCTTAAAGTTGACTTTTGTTGTGATTTAGTGCATGTTGTTACATGTTTACAAGAAAAGATGGAAATCTTGAACCATTCTTTGGTCAAACACACACAATCTGCACGAGGAAATAAAAGTACAGTAATGTTAGATTATGTGTTTAACGTAGTTTTATGTGAACTTCTAGAAGTCTGCTTGGTAATTTTCCTGCAGTTTAAAAATGTACCAAACATCTAACTTTTAATGTCTCATTATAAACGTGTTGATACCTAAAATGTGTGATCTGGTGCTCCAGCAGAGCCATGAGGCGATTCTTGATGGCCTCAAACTTCTCCTTCTCCTCCACGGTCACCGTCCCCATGCCATCAGGCCTGAGGAGAAAAATCAGACACGGGACAAAAGTCAGTTGACTCAGTTTTGTACCCGGTGGCTACGAGTTACAAGCTGTTCAATAGCTGGATGTCCAGCATCGTGATACCATTATTTTGTAAATTAAAGTCAGTTTTCAATATTTGATGGGAAGGAAACATCACAGTTTGGTTGAGTTTAGGGACAAAGACAGCTGGGTTAGGGTTAGGCCCAAAACATTCAGGTCAACATTTAGGTTACGTAAAAAGATCAAAGCCGTGCTCAAGTTTACATCCTGGGTATGAGAATGGTCTCAAATGAAAAACCTATGAAAGGCTGGGCACTGATGTTAATGGTGGGTGGAATATTATATACTGTAGCAGTAATTCCATATCAGTCACGTTCCTTCAGATGACAGGAAGCAGACTCACTATTCTTTTAATATTCTCATTTTACATGCAAAGAAATGTCAGAAATCCAACTGCTGATGTTTGTTAAGGCTCAGAGGAAAGGTAGCAACAAGGCTTTTATTATGAATCACTTGCAGGAAGTGCAGAGTTCATGGTAGCTCAACAGTGATAGAGACGTGAAAATAGCCAAATGATATGGCAGCAAGGTTTGTGGTTGTTTTGTGTCTCTTTCACTAAAAGGGGTCCTGCTTCTGTTGTAGGTGTGCAAAAATCTGATGAATTATACAGAATATAAGCCTGTGTCACACAAACTCCTGCTTCTGTCTCCGGCCTTTCAACCACTGGAGAATCCGACACATCAAAAATAAACTCTGGAGACTCTTTGATATGCTGCTAGCATTTCAGCACAAGGACAATCATTTATCAGAACTTTACCTTCATAATGCAGCTGTCAAGACATTTGTATAAGTAAGCATCCTGTAGCAGCTAAAGGTCTGAAACATCAAGAAATCAAATGCACGCAGAGGTAAAGTCAGTGCAGGAATCTTCTTCTTTGTTTTTTTTATGTGAAAGAAAGACAAACAAAAATAAAATGTAAAGCTTAGAAAACAGCTTGAGCTGCTTGTAAGTCATTGGTTTCTTTCTTGTTTTGGCACGTCTCACTGGCTTGTTTTCACCAAACTAACTGATCAAGCAGCCAAATTCTCCACGCTGACCTCAGAGTCAACCAATCAAACGGAGCTGCTCAGGCTCCTCTTCCTCCTCCACAACTCATGCAGCCGGCAGGAGGAGAGTCGACAAAGAAAAAAAACTGTTAGTTGAGCTCTTCATTAATGTTTATAAAGCTTTCATTCCCTTCTTGCCTTCTCCTGAATAGGCAATCTGGCAAAAAAGGGGAAAAAAATGCAATCAGTACCCAGAGCGACCAGCCTTGACTTTATGGGCTTTCTCTGAGCCACTGAAAGAGAAAAGCACCCTCTCAAAACAGCACTTGCGGTCACCGGAGGGAGGAAGCGAGGAGGTTGCCTGTTAATGAGTTGTTCTTATAAAAGCCTTCGCTAGTTCAGCCCCTGACCGCCGCGCCTCAAGTACCAACAACTCAACTGAGCTCCTCGTGGCGTGTTCCTGACTCTCCAAAGTTGAACGTGAAAACATAAAGAGAAATGAGAGGCAGCAGAAAGAATCAGATACAGAACGTCACCGATTGACTTCCTGTGATTTATAATTCCTTATTATATAATTAACGTGTTTCAACCAGAGGCATGCCACACACAGAATAACAATCTATTTCATAGTGGAGTCCTGGAAATCGCAACAAACAGCAGAGCAGAGAAGGAAAAATGAGAAAGTGAAAACATAATGTAAAGGCTCTGAGATATACATATGCACTACTACTAAAAGAAATAATACTGAAATAATACAGACATGTAATAAGTGAAATAAAATTAAGCCATGTGATCATAAAAAGTAAAAAAAAAAATCTATATAAAAAAGCAAAAACAAATTTGCTTTACATAAAATATAAATAATGAAATAATGGGTTATACATTATAAAGTACAGTAAAAACATAAAAAAAATTACTTAACATAAACCATAAAATAAATAAGTAAAGACATACAGCAATTTAGCATAACATAAAATAACAAAAAAATATTCAATTACTAATGTTGACATAAAAACTAAAAAAAAATATTTTTACAGCATAAAAAATAAAATTATTATATTTAAAAAATCTGAAACATAAAAGTAGTAGTAACAAATGAACACAAATGCATGAAATTTTATTAAATAAAATATGTTTAACAAATAAAAAAATAGAATAAAATAATGATAAATAATTACACACATAATATTGTGTGAATATTGTGCAAAGCTTTTACTAAAGCTGAACCCGTTTTTTTAACTGCACGTGAATACTTTAGACGTCTTCAGACAGCAGGGTGGTGTTCAGAGGGTGGAGGCTGTAAATGTGGTTCAGGATGACAACAGGAAGTTGTCACGTATTATGTGAGTACGACGGCGCCTCTCTTCAGCTCCACTCCACTCGATTCATTCTGTAATGAGCAGCAGCTTTCTGTGCACAACAGCACTTGTTAGCACAACTTCTAAACCCTGTTGTTCTCCAAATCTCTCAATTCATTACCCACACCCCCACCCACCCCGCCCTGCTCTCACCACACTCCCTCCACTTCCCACAACCCCTATTTAACAAGCACCAGTTAATCCTGAGGGAACATAAAGCAGAGCTGCGGGGAGGGGCGTGTGTGCACTCGCTCATGTAAAGGCAAGAAAAGCAGCCGAGGCCTTCGCTGCACTCCCACGGACAAATGAAGATGTCAAGACCGTGGTCAGAGCGAGGTCTTCGGTGGATGGATGGATGGATGGATGGATGGATGGATGGATGGATGGCCTAAGGCTCGAAGCCCTCACAGTTAACGCCAGCTGTCCTGTAATCCGAGTTACTCAAACAATCAGCTTTGGTCTGTCAGTGAAGTGGCAGGAAATAAAGCTGACTGATCAGTTTTGCAGCTTTCGTGTTCCTTCCAAACACCGTGGGTTCAGGGAGAAAGAGGTGGCGCTCGCTTTTACTATTTTTAGAGCAAAAACGTTGGCACAGTGATTAAAATTCCTTCATTATCAACAATTAATCAATGAATTCAGACTTAACTTTTCTCGTCTCAGGCAGATGCAGAACAACTTATCGATGCATTTTTGTTTTCTTATCGGCTGCAATGCAGCGCTCTCCTCACTGGTCTGCTGTGACTGTGACTCAAAGCCTGTGGGCGGACTAATACAAAACACAGCTGCCTGAATCCTAACGAGGAAAAACTAACCACTAACCTCACTATGGACCCATCAGAACTCTTAAATCCTCCTGTTCAAAGAGTTATAACCAAAGCTAGTGAAGCAGTCTTTGGTTGTTGTGATCCCAACTGCAATACACAAACTAGATCAGAATATCAATTAGTACCTCACCAATTATTATCTGGACTTGTTTGGTAATAATATGGAACATTGGTACATAATGTTGCTCTTGAATGCACCATTTCAGCAGCTTCTTTTTAAATCTGCTCTCTCTGCTGCATTTTTAAGAAAACTTTAGAAAAAAAAAAAACAAATGCACAGAAAGTCTTTTTTTTTTTGCAGGGTGAAGGTAGTTCAAATGAGCTCAAATGCATTCAGTGTGCTGGAAGCTGAAATATTTTTCTCCCACTCTCACAAAGAGCTCATCAAGCTCTTTCAAATTATATGTGAAACTCAATTTTCCCCCAAATGTCACTCACACCCTCCATTTCCTCTGAATCGAATTACGACAGAAAACAAGTCGGAAGGAGAAACAAGTTGGCAGGAGGCCAGACGCGAAACTCACTGAGCTCAGAGAAACACAACACGGTGTGGTGTTTGGTTTGGTAGCTCTCCTCACTGTGCTATTAAATCCGGTCAGATGTGTGTTCATGCTTGGTCTCACACGGCGGAGTGGGGAGTGATGCGACAGCTTGTCGGGGTTCAGACACATTGTTGCTGCTAAATGAAGCGAGCGCATTGGAGGCGAGGCTGCTGTCAGTGGCGCTCTAGGGCCGAGGGGGGCACCACGGAGGAGGTGGGGGGAGGGGGGGGTTCTGTAGACTCAGGTTAGTGTGTTTACACTCAGCGTGGCTCAAGTGTAAATGATAAGTACCGTGTCCGCCTGCAGGATCCACAAGACCCTGTGGCGGTTTGGTTCTGACGCCTATTGACAAGAGTCGTCAAGAGTCGAGCTCGTCAAGCGGCGTGGCAGGGTACCACGGGTGGACGCCACTTCACCTTAAGAGGTGTGGAAAGGAGATGAGACTGAGTGGCAGGTGAACATGTGTCCAATTCAGCCCTCTTGAAGACGAGGGTTTGTTATGTGAAGGGCTGGGGGAGGTAAAAGCTCCTGTCACATCCCGCGTCGCTGAGGTGTAGACGGCTCGGTAGGGAGAAGATCGGACGTGACAGCTGAGAGGGAGACGAGCTGATCCACCGCAGGCTCTGGTAATGCTCCTTTAACCCCGATCCCGGTTCAAACGCGGTGTCACAGCTCCTTCACCTGCTCAGGTGAAATCCTGCAGCATTAATCGTTCATTAACAAAGCTACATTAAAAGTGACCCATGCTACTTTCAGTGTATGAGGTGTGACAATCTGCTTTTACACATCAAGTGTACATGTTAATATACACATCCCATCTACTGATGTAGATAAACAGTGAATAATGATTTGTCTCTCAGAAAGATATATGCTTCCGTGTTAAGTCTACACAGAGACTTTGCCATAAGTTCCTCAAGTGGCCTGCGTCGCTGTGAGCATTTATACTTGTTCACTGGTCTGCATCCATCTGCAATTACACCTTCAAACCTCTAGGTGGCAGAAGGGTTTCTATAGCACTGTGGAGAGGTTTTTTGGCATCAACTCAACTGAGGCTGAGTAGATCATGTTGGAGCTGGAGCTAGTGGATGGTGAAGAGCTATGTTTTACTGAAATTACTGCAACAAAGACAAGAGGGAAGACATCGGTGGACAGGTGCATACGACCACTGCAATGCTATCAAGTGCATCAATCACAGTGGGTGTGGTCATGTTGCAGTGATGTGTAGTCACGTTTATGCGGAGGTGCACGTCAAGCTATGGCGTACAGCAACTAACGGCGTGGTGTAGATTTGACAGTGAAACTTTAGCCAAACAGTGGCAGCTGAATGCTAGCTGCTAAATCTGCAGAACCTCCACCTACAGAAAGACGTCAGAGTTCAGTTTCCCGATGCGGCGTATGGTTTGGAGACGGTGGCACTAACACAGAGACAGGAGGCCGAGTTGGAGGTGGCAGAGCTGAAGATATTACGATTTTCACTGCGAGTGACCAGGAAGGACAGAATTAGAAATGAGGACATCAGAGGGACAGATCATTGTTGAGCAGTTTGGAGACAAAGTTAGAGAGGCGAGGTTAAGATGGTTTGGACATGTACGGAGGAGGGACAGTGAGATAGGGTGAGATGAAGGCAGCTGATCCACTTAAAGGAGCAGTCCGAAGAAGAAGAGAGGTTATTTCACAGTCCTTCATCCCCTCACGTCTTGACAACTGTAACAGTCCTTCCACCTGCCTTACTCAAAAATCCATTAATTGGCTCCAGATTGTTCAGAACTCAGCAGCAAGACTCAACTACAACAAGACGATTTCAGTATCAGAACAAATCTGTCTTTCATGAGACAATGGAATCCTGTACTGAAGCTGTGGCATGTTTCTCTGTCAGAACTAAGAGTTTTCTTAAGAAAAGCACAGTCTGATACACTCTGAATGTATCGCCTTGAAGTATTAGTGAAGTACTCTGCTGTTGATCATTCTGTGGCGTCTCACTTTGTCCCTTTCTGCCTGCTGTCGAAGTTTCATCTATTCGAGCAGCCCTCCAGGGAAAACTCGAGTTCTGTAATTAAGTTTGTTTTTTTTCCACCTCCGAGGCTGCCAGACATCCAAAACCACTTTTTCCCATCCACACCCACTCAGGCAGCTCCAGGAGCCCTGAATGGGCATCAATTATTCAAATTAGAGCTCCAACTGACAAAAAGCCAATTCCAGTAATCACCCCCCAATTTATATCTGGCGATTAGCTGGAGAAGCTTATCATTGCGCTTTCTAATTGACTAAATGAGTCAACAAAGAGAGAAAGCACAGATATCAGTAATTACCAGCCGAGGAGTCAAGCAGGGGCTGCAGGGAGCGCAGCGGAGAACGTTTGGGATAACCATGATCTGGATGACTGAGAATCTTCACAAACAATTAACCAGATCACAGGGTTCAAAATTATGACACTATAGGTAAAACCGAGACTGAAACTGCACCTGTCCAGCACTTCCAAGACATCTTCACACTTTGTTATTGTTAAAATTCTTTAGGATATAAAAATATGCCAAATCAGCTATTAGCAGCTCTTGATTGCAGTGTGCCAATGGAGATGCAGACAAAGAAAAACAATGATTCTCAGGCAAGTCCAGTCTTGGTAATCTTCATTTTTCAAAGAATAATATTAGAACCTGAAAGTGCAAGTCACCAAAATATGTGTGTTGACTGAATAATGACTCAGAAAAAGAGTCTGATCCTCAACAGAAATTGAGGATGTAATGGGTTTTTTTGGGTTTGTGTCACAGCAGCTGCTGCAGTTCCATCTGCTGCCTGTGTGAAATGCTAACACCTGCATATACCTGCCCCTTTGTCCTCACATCTATGCATCTACTTGCAAGTCTCCCATGTCCCCAAGGGAAGCGTGAGCTTTGCTTCACCATAAAACCTTAACAGTGCTACTGCCACATTATACTAGACCGAGGCAAACAGTACCATCCTACTGATACTGGTGTCAGATCATAAAACACATTAACTGAAGGTGTGGTTCTAAAGGGCATTTACAAGATACATTTTGTTGTATAATTTGGAGAGCTTAAGCAAGACAACACCTCCAAACAGTCTGTGGTTGTGGGCAGCATCTAACTGTGAATGTGAATAAATTCTATAGCTGAATCCAAATGCCCACCCTGGAGGATATCAGTCATAATGACGTGTCTGAAGCGTTTACTGTCATCTCGACAAGTCGCTGAGGGATGAAAGTGCCGTGAGACCAGACTTCAAACCTTCAATCGTTGCCGGAGTATTTACAGTATGTGAATGGAGTTCAGATTGGAACTCTGCAATATTAAGCATGAAAGTATAATTTTACTACACTTGTGTTTAATGTAAAGTAACACAGAACAAAATCAAAAGCATTTGGGGGATTTATGCCATACGTCTGAATTGAGTCACTTACTATTATCACAACAATTCCTTAACGCCATTTCCTGCGACTGTTTCTATCTCCTAATTACCATTAATTGTGGATCCTTTTCCAAACAGTCTGGTGGAGTCTGCACCCAGAGCGGACTCTCTGGAAGTCTGCAGAAAGTGCACTTTATGCTCCTTGCTTTAACTTAGTGAAATGTGGATTTGGACAGCACTCTGCAGTCCAGACTTCAAAATTATGTGCCCACACATGGAGTCTGCAAGTGTTTTAAAATCCGGACATTGGACGCAGCCTGTGTGTGTGGCTGAAAAAGAGCATCTGTGCTCAGTGAATATGCAGAATAAATGAAAAGGTCAAATTACAGTCTGTTCATAGGACTATCCTTAGATTTTATATTTTTGTACAGTTTTAACTGAGTAAAATATAAAGAATTTTGCTGCCTCGTGTATTTTACTAAATTGTATTTTATTTAATGGTACATTGTTTGGATTTTCACTAATAGGAATTCAAGTTACACTGACTTTTCAAATGGTGATTAATTTAACACATAACCAATTAACTCAATTGGTCCCTCACTGTTGGTAAAAAAAAGGAGAACTGCTATATGCTGTATTATTATTTTATCTGTTTTTGATGTTCTTTTATCCATTTTCTATCCCAATTTAAATGTACACTTTTCCCCCCCAACACCACAGGAAAATCAGAGTGAGATCCTTCCTGGCTTCCCACCCACAAAAAGAACCAGTTGGGCCTGCATATCCCTGTCAACTGTCAGCAGTGGATCGGATCTCTACCTCTGCACCACCTGTGCACCATGACTCATCATCATTATACCTGTTCCCGTGGACGTGGGAGGCGCAGAAAGCGTAGCTGTAGTGCAGCAGCGTGGGGTCGACCAGTGCATTGTTCTCTGAATAATCCATCAGATCCTTTAGGTAGCTCAGGTGACGGAGGCACCCTCGAACGCCATTGCGAGCGCAGTACTCATCCAGGACGAACACCTGGCCGGGACTGAACCAACCCTGAAGACGAAAAACAAACACCAGGTCTGTCAGGCTAATGACCATACAAATGTTTTGAAGCTCTGCAAGCTTCCCCCTGCTGGACTGAACAACTCTTGCATCACAGGTATTACACTATCAGCAAAACAATTGAATTTTACCACTGGTGTTATGTAATTAGCATGCCTCCACACCGGCAACATTATGTTTTCTGATTGTCTGCACATTTATCCAATTCTTGTGAAAGCAATATTTCAGGAACACCTGAACACTCATGAATGAACTGATTAGAATATAGGCCTGGATAAACATACATGTAAACTACAGTATTTTATTTTCACTTCATTTTCTACCAACACTGTGACAAGACTGTGATAAGAGAAAATAATTAAAAACTTAACTGAGCAGAAGCTTGTCAACATTTTAACAATGACGAATTCCACCTATAACAAAGATTATTTTGCTTATTTTCATGTCCCCAAGAATCATACATTATATCTGCTGTGTACAAAGACCTGATGTAATTTTGTTGGTACAAATATGCTAGAAAAGGGGTACATGTATGCAACATGTATTTAGCTTGCATAGATAGATTTGGGACGTTTTAAATGTTTTGTCTATGCCCTGGTGGATGTGAGACTTCCTGCATGTTCGCACACTCAGTCAGTACATATCACTGTCTGCAGCAATTGCTTTTTATTGATTCTTAAGCTCAGGAAATCCCGTCTACTTTACCAGACTTCAGCTATGTGAAGTCATTACGCACAACGAATCGGGATTCAAAGAACTAAACAATGAAATATCACTATATTATATATAATATAACTTACTTTATTAAGTTAAACAATATCATTGAGTGTGGGTTTCTTGTTGGAAGACACCAGGATCATGGTCATACAAAAATATGGTTTGAACTGAAATTGTCACATTTCGATGTGTGTTTTAAAGAGAGGATGCTTGTTGGGGCGGGGATATACTGTACCGTAATATTACGAATGCTTGTAAGAGCAGAAAAGCAAAGTGGCAAACAGAAGGAAATTGCAGCTCTTTAGCAAACAGGAACAGTTTGTTAGAACTCCCATTGACGGATGAAAAACTATTGTACAAAATAGATAAAACTTCATCTTCACTGCTTCCTGTTACCATCTGAGGTGTATATAGACTTGAACCAACACCATTCAACCTTTGGCTTCACAAACTCAGTAAAACCCATTGATACTTTCCCACAATTAAACAGAGAAGTGTAAAGGTTTACCCTTCAACTATTATTTCTCTGCTAGAGTAAGAAAAAAAAAAGAAAAATCAAGGTGTGGAACAACGGAAACATCCAGAGATGTTCATTAGTTCATTCATCCTGCATGTAATTACTAAATTAGGCATGAAACTTACAATGCTAATTAAGATTCCTCACGGAACGAGCATTAACAAATTAGCACCTACACCAAGATGATGCCTCACACACGCACACAACCCAGGAGAGAAATGAACCAAGAGAAGCAGTTTCATTTTACCTTCACAGTGTCAGATGATCTGCTGTTTGAAACATGAAGCAGTAAAACAGTAAAGTACTTTAATGAAATGAGAAGAAGACTCATACCTGAGTGATACTGAAGTTTCTTGTGAATCAAGTTATCAGAGCAGGAGGAGTCAGAGCTTTCACTCTGGCATCAAACCCATTCTGAACTGAGAATAACAGCCTCTCAGTGCATATAAAGCATAATTCTTTGCAACTCGGCTCATAAGACTGTAATGTAATGTTTGAAGTGATTTTCTTTGTTGCACAATCTAGTTGAACTTTGTTGAAACGAGTTCTTAAAGATCATTCAAACACTGGAAATGAGACATTATTTCCAGTATTTTATTTAGACTGACATGCTGCTTTCCGGGTGAGCTGGACCTGGCAGATTCCTCCTCTGCAGGCCTTTTAGTGTCCCCCCTTCTCCCCTTCCTCCCCCTCTGCTCCCTTCAGTTTGTTTGTCATTTCTTTCCAGTTGCTTTCTTCGTTTTTCTCTCTCCGTCTGTGAGCTCGAGCTATTAATATCACACCACAGAGAGAGAGAGGGGCCTGTCGACGGGCGTGAAGCGACAAGATGTTCCTCTGTGACAAACAGATGGCGAACTCCAGTCTTGGCGCTGACCGTTCAATTAGCAGCTAACGAGCCTACTGCCTCGTTAGCTTCGTCAGCCGCGGCTGCACGTCTCCGTGTCAGAGCGCCATCCGCTGACTCCCTCCGTGCAATGACACGACCCAGGAAAAACGGGAATAAGTGAGCACCTCGGTTCACGTTCGTCACCTGATCACAGACATCTGAGTAAGAGAGGAAAGTAAAATGCTGTTTTCATCTTTTACCTCAGGGGTTTTCAGAGTTTTTTGGCCCGTGAAACCATTTATCAGTCCAAACGTTACCATGACCCCAACAGTTAGAGAACTGCCAGTTTGCCATGTGACACACACACAACGACACGTGTTGTTTTCAAGAGCATGAAAGCAGCTAATTTAATCAAAAATACAGTATACACATTTAAAAATATGTGTTTCTAAGTGTCTGTGTCTTAGAACCCTCAAAAATCAACCCTGTCTGGTGGCTAAGGGGTCATGTTGGGGTTCAAACATCAAGGCTGAGAAAGTCAACTGTTTTATAAGAAACTTCATTGTTTGGGACAATGTTTGGTTAGTCCGTGTAAAATGTATAAAATAATTGTCAGTTCAGCTTCTCCGTTTTGGATCACGTTCATCCTCCTCTGGACTGTTGGTTAATTGAAACAAGACACTGCAGACATTAAGAGACACTGTGTGTATGTAACAGTAATACGGCTCATGTGATCAAATTAAAATATCATTTCGTTTATCTTGAGAATTCTGTGTAACAGCAGCACTAAATTACAGCTCGCTGGTCTGACTGTACCGATGAAGCAGGAATGAAGAAGAAGAAGAAAGAAAAAAAAACCCTTTGGTCAATTTTACCAACAGAGCCTGAACCCTCAGAATCATTGCCATGGTTACGCGCAGGTTAATATACTATACCTGAAGCTGTTATTTAAAGTGGTGATACGTTTTTGAGCTGTTAGTCAGGTTTTAGGCATGCACACAGTGTGTACATAATACAGCATGACACGTCGGCTAACACGAACATTCAATGATAGCAGCATAAAAAAAAGCTACCTCTGTCTCATGTTTAGTGTTTCAGAAAGTCAGAACCTGTCAGGGGGTTTTAAGATTAATCTGAAATACGGTGCAAGGCTGAACATCATAAGCCCCTTTATGCTTTGCGTTCTGTGTGAAAGGCGGCAGGCGTCCTGTTTTGATTACATTTTACCGTGAGATCAACCAACCGGGCTGTTTGCTCCAATTCTGACATAATTCAGATTCAAGCAAAGTTGTTACTGATGACAGTGAAATTTGGATTCATTTGAGCAACATGTTTGAGCGATCAGAGGGCAAATGGAGATCACTGCAACATGCAAGCAGCTGGATGACAGGTGAAAGGTGGTCAGCTACGTTGGTAATGGACTTCACCTTTGCAGAGTTTAGTGTAAATGACAAAAGCTGCCAAAGAACGGTCAACTTAATGGGTAAGGACTATAGAGTGGGGAAATGAGATATTGTTTGATATTGTCTTTTCATGAAGACATTGGTAGTATTGAACTTGGTGGTGAAAAAAGAACAGAGAGAAATCTCCGGCTTCTCTCTCACCTCCTCTCAGCTGAATGATCATGGCATGAAGTGAGAGTAAATAACTCAGTCTAGGTACACAGAGGCAGGTGTTTCTTGAAATTACACCACTTTTGACTTCAGGCCTCAAAGTGGTGGCTGTCGTCACCAAAATGGCAGCTTGTGTAACACTTATTTTTGCCCTAAACAGTCAAAACTGCTGGACAACAATTGTGAAAACGAAGCGATTTGGTTGGCATTAGGCATTCAAATGTCTGGGGGAGGTTTAGACATTAAATAAATATAGGGAGCTCACTGAAAATGTTACTTAAATAAAATAAAATAAAACATACTTTATAAATCTTTTCGTGGATGTGGCCAGGAATCCAAGGGAACCAGAAAGATAACCACCAACCCCGGGGGTTTGTCGACTACTGTCGACTGCCCATCTTACTGCGCCGCGGTTGCCCCTTGACATGACTGCTTCCTTAGCTTCATGCGTAATAAATGTGACGTAACGTAACGTAATAAAAGTTCGAACCAGCCTCCTTCGTCACGTTACAGGCAACAATAACGTCAACAGGAAATTGCCTCATACTGGACTGAAACTCTGGTCTCGTGTGAAAGTCCTGTGCTTTGTTGTGCCACGCAACCACTCCAACCTCCTCCTGGGAAACGTAGTTGGGGGCTGTCTAATGTTCACTGCAGCCACTAGATGTCACCAAACGATAAGCCGAACGCGTTGAACGTGTTTTTTGCTGCAGAAACAAACAACCGAGGAGAGTCTCAATCAGATACTGATCGTTAAGTTGGAAAAATGTGGAGGGAGGGAGGGCTGCTGTCCAAACAGCTGAAAAGTTGTGCTGGCTTAGTATACAGGCCTTTTAATGATCTATGAGAAGACTTTCATCAATGTTTAGCTTCACTTCAATAAACACCTAAGTTGACATATTTGTGAATAAATCACATGCTCATGTTCCTTTCACTCACTGGTACACAGAGAGTACTGACAATGAACTTAATAAAAAGGTGAAAATATGTAATAAAGTCTTTGTCGGTGTCAAAATCAACTTCACCTACCAGTATTGTAGTACTCATACTGAGGAATTTGTGTAATTAGTGTCTTTTGTTTGTCTCTCTGTTTGCAGCACAGTTGAGCTATGAGCTAAAGAACCAGTAATTAGTTGTTTAGAATCTGATTTTTTCCAAAGGATTTCCTAACATTGTGAAGTTGGACACGAGCATTTTCCACTGCTTCCTCTTTTACAACTCGGTTAAGGGAAAATGAAAAACATCTGAGACATCTATCCAGAGACTTTCATGGAGATTAAGATCCTGTTTACAGTAACAGTGTGCAGCTGTTACAAAGGGCTGAGCGTTGAGATGATTAGAAAATCCTCTTGCTTTAAAGTCTGTGGAACCATTCAGAATTTTCTCTTCTTCTGAATAAATATGACCCAAAACGTAATCAGGTATTTATGTAAGTCCTAAAACTAGATAAAGGGAGACTCACGGTCAGAGTCTGATCTTCTACATCTCTGCAGAAGTCTGTCATGGCTCAAAGAAAAAGAGATTTCTGAAAGTAGAGTTGTTGATGCTCATGAGACTGGAAAGGGTTACCAGAGGATTTTAGAGCATTTGAATTCTTCCAATAGACCGTCAGGCAGGATGTGTACAAATGCAGAACATTTAGCACCATCGTTACCCTCCCCAGGAGTGGTGGACCTACATAGATCAACCCAAGAGCAGCTGTGTAATAGTCTGGAAAGACTGGGAGAAGCATGCAAGAAAGCAAAACAACATCCCTGAGTTAAAGCTGTTAACAGGGCTAAAGGGCGAATGGGCTTAAAACCCTCCAAGCCAATGTGCAGAACTGATAAACAGCTACCACACGTGTGTTACTGAAGGTATAGGTTCACATATGTTTCACCATACATAGACTGACAAATACAATGAGTGTGTATTTTTTCGTCTCTGGCTTTTATTTATCTAGTTGCGAGACAATAAGATCACGTTTTAGGTCACATTTATTTATGCATATGTATTCAACAATAGAGGAAATACTCAAGGGTTTCCAAACTTTCAAGCACTGCTTTATGTAAAGTTTTTAATGAAAAGACATAAGTCTCAATGTCGTGTTGTCTGCTCCGACTGCTGCTGCTAAAATAAAATGTTTATCCTGCTCAGCAGCACAGTGATGAGTTCTTTTCTCCGTGGGTTAAAAACAATCCCTGCATTAATCAGAAGTAGATGATAAACACAAATATTGGTTAATCTCTCAGAACATTTTGCGGTTTGGCTTTTTTCCTTTGAGGTCAGCGGTTCATCTCCATGTGAACACTGCAATGCAATCTGGTGCTTCTCTCTTCTTCTTCTGCAGACTCCTACTAATTAGCACAAATGTAATTCAATCACTGGGAAGCTTCAGATTTAAAAAGAGGCAAGAGCCTGAACCGTGTGCATGCATAGATCCGAGTAATTGCTGTATATTAGAGTTTATAATGGTGGGGCTCCACAGGAAGGTAATTTGACAGCAGGACACTCAGACAGGTTTGAAGGGAGGAAAGGACACCTGCGTCCTCATCCTCTGAAAATAAGTCTCCAAAGATGACAGATGACGACGACAAAGATGTCTCCATATTTTTAGGTGTTCAAATCTGAAGGCAGGAAACCAAAGTGGGTCAGAACTGCATAAGAAGAGACTAAAAGACGATGACGAGGTAAATATTGGTCTTAATATATTGTCGATGGCGGTCATTTTCTATGATCCCAGTTCTTTCTGCTTCATCAGACAGAGGTTTAAGGAAGAGTGGTGGTGCTCCTGGGACAATAACAGACTGCTGATGATCGAACAGTCAGGAGACACAGAGGTTCAGGATCTCTGATAAAGCTCCAAACTCACCTTCTCACCTTTATCTAAACCAAAACACACAGACTGACCATTTAAGTTCACGAGAGAATCTCTTTAAAAGTGGCACAATCATCTACAACGACTCAAGAATGAACTGATTACAGTTTAATGATCAGAGGTCAAAGGTCACTGTGACCTTAAGTACGTCTCATTCTAGTCGAGACAATATCTCAGATTTTATTAGATCTAGTACAAACATTCACTTGACTCATGGATGAACTGATTAGAATATAAGTCTAGGCAGACGTGCACATAAACTACTGGTTTAAGTCGTGAATTCTAGTCAATTCAAATCAAAATCATGACGGTGAAAGAAAAAATGACTTTATTTATGTTATTTATGTTGGTTTTTCAGAACTTCATGAAGCAGAGGTGAGAGCCAACGTGTGTGGGGGCTGTTCGGTCGTCTTTTACTCTAAAAGCACAAACTTTGTTTTTGTGTTAAATCATATTGTTGTTTTGGATTAAACTTGGACTGTATTGAGATCTTTCTTTCTCCAATGTGGACTCCTGTTTGGACAAAGTTAGAAAAACCTTTGAGCTGGCTTTAGCGGGGAATTTAACCCTTCCCTCATCAGTGGGAACTACACCGATCCATTTAGCCGGACTCTGGGCCCCAGCTACAAACCAAATTTCTGCCTAATTACTGTTGTTGTTGTTGGGTTCAACTCTTTGTGAATAAAATATGACCCCGTCCATGACATGAATCCAAGCCACTTCTCAACAGATGTCCCCCACGCAGAGGCACTGGCCTTTTCTCAGAGTGTTTGGTGAAAAGGGGGCTCAGGTTGGAACACAAAGCCCTTGAGCTTTCACAAAAGGCCGAGGAGAGAAAAGCTGGAGGGGCGGTGTGAAAAGATCGGTCTAATTGCAGAGCTGGAAGGAGTCCTGGTGAGGCAGGTAGGGAAATGAAAGAAGCGCAGATGTCACTCTGATGAACATCTTCTCGTTCTGCTGCTTTTAAAAGACGAGAAGACAAAGCGAACTCGCACAGGATGATCTAACTCCTTAAATCTGTCCTATTTCTTAGTTGTTTCTGATGGCCTTCATTCTAAATAACGTTTTTCACCTTGACCGGAATGAACCACAACTAGTTATTATACGTTTCTCAATAAAAATGGGTAAAAAAAATAAGGACTCTTCCTATTAATCTAGTTGACTCCAAAATGGAAACTAAAGAACAAGAAGTGAAGAATGTGACTTTCATTTATTTAGATAAGAATATGATAGGATTTAGAAAGTGGTTGGAAGTTATATAAAATTTAATTTACATTAGGCACAGTGGAAATATGAAAAGCATCATCTTCCAATCTGCTGAAACTGATTTACATCAGCGTAACTGCTAAAAAATAATTTATCTTGCTGTATATGCACTTGTGTTTGGCAGCATGAACCATATAATTTATGATGTGTGGATTGAAACACTTTCTCTCTCGAAAGCTTGAACATCAGTTGTTTTTCTTGTTTTTTTGCAGTGACTCCACTGATGTTTGTCAAGTGTGTAGGTACGCTGATACCGTCGTGGACAACTGACTTCCAGACCTCTCACATTCTTTATATTCAGTGTGTTGGTTAGTTTGTAGAATATGACAGTCGATTTTCTTCCTTAAGTCTATAAACACACATAAGACTGCTTGTCCTCTTTTATACATCTATATAATTATACATCTCCATCCTCTCCAACCACTTCCTGACAACTTGCTTTCTCTCAATTCATGCATTTATTTTGTTATTACGTTTGTGTAATCATGTTTAGTTGCGTTGCAACATAATCTTTTGGAGATAGGGCTGGTTTACTAGTCCTCTTTGACATCATGTTTTGATCTTTGTGCATAAATGCTGGGTACAACAAAACCTTTGCAGGAACACTAAATCAACTTGAGACCAGGTTAATGACGTCGGCAGACATTTGCTGTTGCAAGCTAAAAATACAAATGTTCTTCTGTTTTTTTAGACGTGTCCACTCTCAACAGATCTGATAAAGTTCTTCTCACGTGTCCAAAACTGGCTTTGTGTTAACAAAAGGACAAAACTGTGCAGAACGCTTCACACAACAGTAAAAATGAGTTAAATGAAAAGCATATCGACACAATTTAGGGTTCAGAGTTCTTGCTTAGTTGCACACAACACAAAGAATCTCATTTCATCCACCCAACGCACTTATTTAGGTTTCACCCTCCTCCCCCCAGATACTCCATTGAGTCAGCCCAGCAGTTGTCCATAATGGTCATGTTCCTATTTGGAAAGTATTGATTAGAGTGTTTATCCCCTCGAACAGTGTGAGAGAGCCCTCCAGGCTTAACCCACACACAGAGACAGAGAGAAAACACTTATTCTGTTTCTCTCACTACAAGTTTCCAGTGCTCAAAGTACCACGTTGATCAGCAGAATAATTTTCTGATGACTGATAAATACGTTGATCTAATGAATTGTTATTGGTCACAATGTGTCATAAGGTACAGGATCACAGTGTGCTGAAAAATCTTTTCACCTACAGCTCAGTTTTCAGGTGTTTTTATTTTAAACGTCTTCTGAAGAAGTCCCACAGAACCTCTGATACCTACAGTGGAGTGTATGCAAAGAAACACACACAGGTGCTACACATGTATTTTCATTAAGACGTTTAGCCATTACATTTACAAGAAGTTCTGGTTAAATATCCATGACCTTCTTTGTAGAAAATGTCTACCGATCAGGTCTCCAGCTTTTCCACTAACTTGATAACTTGTATGTTATCTACTCACAGCTGATTTCTGGGTAGTGTAGTGGTAGCGTGTTAAGCTGGTGCTAGAAACCCAGAGTGTGTCAGATGGTGCGTTCATGGTAACATACCAGGCAGGAGAAAGAGTCGTTCATGCGGTGCTGCAGTGTGAGTTTCTGTAAAATGGTGAACAGGGCAGCGTGGTCGAAGCGACACGGAGCTGCAGAGATCAGTTCCTCCACTCCCTGACGCTGAGACGGATCCAGACCTGAACAGGAAACAGGAATCAGGTTTGTGCTCATTAAGCCAACAGACAAACTAAGTGTGGTGCAAATCAGCGATGGATAGTACTGCAAGCATATATTGGTCCTGTTGCCATCAGTATTAACCCTGGAGATGCAAGTTTTAAGTGGCAGTTTTTAAAATGCCATTTCTTGTTTGAAGCGCATTAGTGTAATAACCAGGGTCTTTTCTCTGTGTGTCTTATTGTATTTGTGTGAAGCAGGATTTGTACAAGTTATTTCTGTTTGTGGGTTTTGACGTATTATCCATTTCTGTAACATCAACGTTGTAGCAGGTGTGGAGGATTACTTGGAATTTCAATCATAGTTCACTGCTATAGAAGCTCCAGCTAAAGAAATGTCACCAGAGGTTCAGCTTTTTGTAGACATGAGGGGTGAAAGTGAGCAAGAAAGAAGGAGCAGAAAAAATAAAAGTTGTAACCTCAATGTAAAATAAAGGTCCACAGATGAATGACTACACAGACGAATCCATCAGCTGAAGAGGTGATAGAAAAATGTGTTCTGATTCACAATCATTCACGCCTCTCTTTGAGCTCAGCAGTGAACTGGAGTGTAAACACACACGTTGGCAGTGTCAGTTCTCAGTGCTGTGGTTAATAGTTCCCACCTCGGTTGGCTACAGATCCTCTGTGAAGCTGTCAGTTCTCTCAGCTGACACAAAACAGTCGCCAGCATGGACGACATGTGAGGAACAACACTGGAAGTGACTCGCAGAGTCGAAAACAAGCAGCCAAGGAGACGAGAGACAATGGACACCACTGATAAACAGCAAGAGGGTTTATCGTGAACACATTTTATTTTAGGAGTAAGTTTGTTAGAACAGAAAAATTCTCAAATGTTTAGCTAGTTAACTTAGATTAGTTAACATTTCACTGTTAACAGTATGTGCAGGAAAAATCCAAACTGAAGATGTGAACTTGTTTGTTGTCTTACTGGGTGGTGGAGTCATTCTGGAGCAACTCTATTTAAAATGCATCTGCTTAAATGTATTTCTGCCAGGTATTGTAGAGTCATTCAAATACCAACGGTGCCTGGTCTAAGAGAAAGTGGCATCCACAGCAGGAGCAGATCCAGATTTGGAGAGGTTCCTGCGGTTCTCACCTCACTTGGTTCTAGGCACCTGTTGGGTGGCAGAGGCTACAGTAGCTCCTCTCTTAGTGCTCTTTTGATGTGAATGAACCCCTGAGATGACAGGAGGACTTTTGGTGACTCTGCAGGCACAGTACTGTGGATACAGGCTGCTATCCACAAGAACTGCTCTTCACCATGAGCTGGGGAGGCGGAGGTGTGGAGCAGACAGGAAGTGCTGAGAAACCTTGGTGAGACGGCGAAGTCATCCTCAGTGATGAAGGTCCAAAACACAACATGGATGAACTAATTTATTGAAACTGTTCTATGAAGTTGGTCTTCATACCAACTGAAGACCAGCGGCCTGCGGTCAATGGGTTGAGCGTCAGACTGGGATGCAAAAGGTCGTAGGTTTGAATCCCAGCCTGTAGCCCATCTAGCCCACCCCCCACCAGGTGTGTCCCTGAGCCAGACACTCAGCGCTAGCTCCCTGTAAGTCGCTTTGGATAAAAGCGTCTGCCAAGCAAAGTAAAGTAAAGACTGAGGAAGCTACTTGGATGAGCAGCGAAACATTTCGAGCTAACAAGAGAATGTACCCTTAGTACATATGTGGGGCCACGGGACATTGTACATGGCATTGTGCCAAATTACACTAACAGAGTACAACAGTGATTCACTCCTGGGTTAAATCGTGTCTTGACAACAATCAAACCAGGAAACATGTAGATATACAGGAACATATGATACAAGGCTTCGGATAAACATAGAACCGGTTAGTTAGTAGGACACATAAAATTTTTGTTTGTTTCCAGTGACCCATTGACGGTAAGAAAAAATATCATCAGACTTATACTTTGAGTAAAGCTCGAATGACTACTAATAATGTATAGACAGATACTCTGAGCTCAGCAGTGCAGCGGCTGAAGCAGCAGATGATAAAAGGCTTCGGGGTCAGCAGCAGAGGACTGAACAGAGAACAGGACAAACAGAAGAAGCAGAAGAGGCGCGGGGCGTCGCGGCCTGAGCAAACCTGGGTTCATTTCCAGCCCTTTCAGGCCTCCCTGTTAATGGCCCGCCAAATGAAAAGCCTAACACTCTCCACTCTGCCTTTATTGTAGGAGTACATTTCGGGATGGGAAGTTTCTGAGTGTGACACATGGCCCCACAAAAGACCACGGCTCGCTGAAGAATGCCGACGCTGTTTCCACGCCTGCGACGCCCGCGGCCTGGCGCCCGAGACGAGCATTAGTGATCGCTTTTTATTAACGCTGCCATTTTGTTTTTTGTGTGGACGCAGAGAAGCCTGCAAGGACTCAGACATTTGATGCCCCCTCCTCTCTTCTTTCTTTGTCGCTTTTGTCCAAATAAGAAAAAAAAGGCAGCAAAAGTGAAATCTCCACAATCAACTTCCAATCGACGTTTCTTTCCTTTTTTTTTTTTCCTGGTCTTCTTTTCTTCAGACTCTCCCACTTTTCTGCGTGTGGCTGCCCTTTGGCTCCAGTGGCCTGCTTTCTCTCTGTGTCTAATTCCGATGTAGGTCATTTTACATTCGTTACCTCCAAAATGCTGGTTTGTCCTTAATGTAATTTAGAGAAAAGAGACAGGGAGTGAAGGAGAAGACTCTAAAGAAAACGAGACAAAGAAATATAGATTAGTGGTGATAATAAGAGGAAAGAACAGGAGGGGGAGTATTGATTGGGGGACAGACGGCGGAGGAGTGATGTTGATCTGTGTCAAGTCCAACTTTCAGCTATTATCTCCTGTGTATGTGTGCGTGTGTGTTAAAGAAGGGGGGTGTGTGAATGAGTGTGTGACAGAAAATATGGATGGATGTCACTGCTTCTGGCACAGATGGCGTGTTTGGTCCAGACCGTCTGCAGGTTTCTTCATTTTGTGTTTGCTGAGCAGTTTCTCATCAGTGTAACCTGCAGGCACACAACAAACACAACAAAAATCTAGACACGGTCCTTAAGATTTCAGTTCTGGTTGGTTTCGTACAACGTGCAGTTTGAAATGTCGCTCGACTTTGTTAGAAATACGTCCAAGGAGCCACTGGTAAATCCAGGACATCAATGGGAGAGTCTGCCACCAACATAAAAGCAACTTTATTAGATTTCTGCAAAGTGACCCTGCTGATATTCTTACAGTTGTTACAGCATGCTATACTGGTTGAGCAAATATCTTGTCAGAAGCCACGAGAGAAGAAAAACTCAACAAAGACGGGATTTGCAAACTGAGAGCTGGAGAATAGAGCCGAGACCTCTGACCTCGAGGACGGTTAATTAATTAAAATGGTTTCTCCTGCTTTAGAAAACAGCTTTTTCCTCCAGTTTCAATTACATTTCATGGCCTACATTAACATACAGCTTCTTGGGTTTGTAAGAAAAAATACAAGTACAAGGGCAGACTGTTTTTATTCAAATGTAATAAGGTAAATCCCACTGAGGTTAGCAACATCTTTTCAAAGGAGACCTGGCCAGTAAAATTAATTATGATAGAAGCATCGATCAACTGAAGCACAGTGGAACAAACTGGAACAACATTTCTAATGTCTGTTAAGCCGGGTAAATGTACGGATTCAGCCTGAATTTAGACTCGATGCATTTGCAGCCGACTGCTTTGACAACTTGTCGGGCCACAAGTTGTGAACCTGCTCCTGGATGACTGGATGGAAACTTTGGCGCAGCTGTTCTTTTGCCATGTGTTCCACAGTCTGATTTCCAGACAGAACATAATAGTGTAAAGATGATAGGCGTTGTGCCTTTAATTTCCCCTTCAGATGAGGTGCACATACCTTTGCCACACACAAAAGAGAAAGATTGGATCATTCTCCATAGTAAATGAACGAACGAGTGTCATCTTGTTGCTGCAGTCGTTTAACTTCCCTTTATCTAGTTTATGTGAAACCTTCACTGTATGTGTGGGTCACATACTGTATTTATACTCTGTCTGATCTTGATGATATACATCCAACATGTATGAGGATGTTGAGGGGGGGGGGGTGTGTGTGTTGCAGATGAGAGGCTGGGATATTTTTGTCTCCATATCCATCTTTTGCGGCCTCCATTGCTATTGTCACGGCAACAGTCACATCTATGTGACATCGTGCTCTGAGAGGTGGTGGCGGTCCCTGATGGCAGGTTATTGATGCGGACCAGGAGGAGGAGGAGGAGGATGGAGAGCGTTTCAGTTTCAGGTGCACTGGGCTGAAAGATGTGACTTGATCTGCCTGTCGGAGCGTGGCGGTGGCGACGATGTCAGGGCCAGCGGAGATGAAGATGAGGACGGACAAGCCCATCAGCCTCCGTCTGGCTGAGTGAGGCTTCGCATTGTGCAGAGCGCAAATAGACAAACTCAACTCCGGGGGAAAAGTTTGAGAGGCGCACATAAACACATTCACTCAGCTGTTCTGCTGCGTTCGAGGGCGGCGCTGAAACCCCCAGAAGGTTAAGACGAGGTTGTCTGTGTGTCGTCTCTCGTCAGGATCATCCTCGTTGTAAAACTGACCACCTGCTTCTTCAAAAACACAACTGACAGGTGTAATCATCCCTGAACAACAGCGTCATGACGTCTCGACTCCCAACAGGCCCATCTGTTCTTACGGAGGATAGAAGTCACAGTCTGTGTGATAAAAGTGGATTTCAGGTCACAGCCAAACATCCTCTCCGCTTCTGGCGATTTCCACTTGTTTAGACTTTCTTCGTGGGTCGTTTGAACGCTGGTCCTTTTTATTCCTGTTCACGCAAACTGTGGGCTGCAGTGAACAAGCAGGAGTGTGACAGGAGGTGATGTCTGCTGGAGCCAGCTGCCGAAACCTACTCACAGGGCAACAAAACGTCTGCAGAAACCACATTAAGATAAAGGCCTGTCATTCGGAAGGGAATCAAAAAAGGCTTCTGTTGTTGTTTTCCATATCTTTAGGCTTCATTTCTGAGGTCATTGATTACTCTCACAGAGAACATCTGCAGTCTCTCTGCTGGGATGCGATGCCACTGTTGGTGTGTTAATTCTCATGCAGGAAATGTGTAGCTAAAATATTACGTAATGTTGATGCAAACTGTGAAGTAAAGGTGAAAGGTCACAACCAGGGGTTCTTTGTTGTGTGTCACACCCATGTCAGTCCCCGCGTTTCCTTTCACGTTTGTCATCTCTCAGGTAAATATATAATAAAGATGACAACAAGATGTGTGTGTGTGTGTGTGTGTGTGAGAGTGTGTGTGTGAGTGAGTGTGTGTGTGAGTGTGTGTGTGTGTGTGTCTGTGTGTGTGTGTGAGTGAGTGAGTGAGTGAGTGAGTGAGTGAGTGAGTGAGTGAGTGAGTGTGTGTGTGTGTGTGT
>JAUYWH010000024.1:22096312-22198223 GCA_034779795.1 Ctenopoma multispine | reverse complement strand
ACACACACACACACACACACACACACACACACACACACACACACACAGACACACACACACACACACACAGACACACAGACACAGACACACACACACACACACAGAGACACAGACACACACACACACACCTCCAGCGTGAAGGACAGCACGACATCAGACTTGGACAGGATGTCTCCCTCGTCTCCTAAGTCCAGGAAGGAGTTGTTCATGGAGGAGCGTTTGAGCTTCTGTTTGAAGTCTGCACCTCCTTTGGACACCGGCAGACTCTCCAGGTTCGCCATCAGCAGGTTGACCGCCGAGCGCAGCTCCTCCACGTACAGCGCCTCCATGTCGGAGGAGACAAACTTTGGGTATCGTTTCTCCTGCACGACAAAGACACAACTTTGATATGAACATGCACATCTTTAACCAGTGTGAGGAAGTCTTTGGTCATAAAACTGTAAGAGCAGCACTTCATAGATAATTCAAAGATAATCTGTGGGGATGTACTTTGTATGTATGTATGTTGACGAGGATTTAATAACTCAGATAAACTGTTTTGACATTTTATAGCATAAAATAAGATTCACTGGTGAAAAACAGTTATAAAACTACTAATGTGAGTGCTGCATGTTTTTTACCCTGGCGATCTTATCAGCCAGTTGTAACCTGCCGTCCAGCTCTCTGCGGATCTGAGCCGCCTGCTCATCCACGTTGTCCAGCTAAGAAAGACACACAGAAAAAACAACAGAGGGTCTCATCAGTCAGCTAATTAGAGATGAGCAGAATCAGTAAACCAATCAAAGGAGAGACAGCAGAGCTCTACTCTGAAGACGTGGAGCTGCTGCAGCGTCCGACTGTGCAGTGGTCAGCATCATCAAAGAGCCGACTGAGCTGTCATAAGATCAAATACTCCAGTACAGAGGTCTCGTTTGGAGCAGAAGCACTTAACACGTACAGTATGGTGGGTTTACAGAAGAGCTTTTCCTGGTTTTCTGTATAAATCTACATCCAGTTATATCCTGTAAGGTCTTAAACGTTACAAAGTGAAGTGGCTCGAGATGAGCTTTTATGTGATTTGGTGCTAGATAAATAAACTGGACTGACATAATGACGAGGGCGTCGATCATCATAAAGACGTGGGTAAAAACTGGTGGAAGGGAAAGTGAACGGGCCGCGTCTATAAAGCTCACAGAGCTTCACACTGAGCAGGAGATCTGCCAACAAGTCGTGTGTTAAACTCAAAGTCAGCCAGATGAAGTCATGGTGAAAATTGAACAAGATTTGCTTAGTGGACAAAAAAATAAACCCAAGAGCGCCTCGTTTCACCAATCTGTGATGAGCAGAGGCCTTTAAAATGATAAAACGGCTGTGATGGAAACTGGCCTGAAGACAGTGGAACTTTCAGCGCTGATAAGAGGGAGAAAAGATAAGACGTTTAATTTGAATCTGTTTTAGAATAGATCCCAGAGAATCAGTAAAAAAAGTCCGTCTCATTCAGACTGATCCATTCTGGCTTTAGTCACACTGAGAAGATGCTCAGCGCTGCAGTCACAGAGAAAAACGCTGAGTAATAAGACACCAGAGAAATTTAAACATCGTGCCAACACAGAAGATCTTTGCTAAGATTAAATATACTGAAACAGACAAATTATCTCAGAGATCAGAGGCGAGACCAGAAGAAACTCAGTGAAAGTTCAATATCAGCTTTCAGCACTTTGACTGGCAGCATGTCAGTGAGTATATTTCAGTATGAAACGGGTCAAATCGACACAGACACCTGCACATGTACATGTAGCAGAGCAGCCTCCGCAAGTGCACCTCGATGTCGAGTCCATCATCCGTAACGTCACTTGGGCCGAGCGGAGGCTGAGGTACCAGGCCCAGACCATCTCTGTATGTCTAAATATCATGAACTTGTGGAAACATTTTCTGTTAATCCACCCAACAGGACCAAAGTTGTGGATCAACTATCAACTGTACAAATATTAACGTCTTCCTTTTTGTGTTTGTTTAAGAAAACCAGCTGCTACGGACCAATTTACATGAGAAGCACAAACATAAGCTTGATGTTTAACCCTCAGCAGAATGAACGACACTTTCTCCATCTTTATGGGAAAAAAAAGGTATAGTTTAATTATTATATAATCAATTCATGTCCCCGCTAACTCCAGAGAGACGAGTTCATGGATGACCTTTCTGTTTTTCTTTCTACTGATGCTGTTCAGGATCCACGAGCAGACCGCGGAGGCTGAGAAGACCTCACCAAACAGACATGTTCAGTCATATCTGATGACGTCTGCTGATCACTAATTACCTCAATATTGTGAGGGAGAAAAGTGAATAAATGATCAAACCAACATGCACCTCTCAAAACTGAGAGGTGGCAAACTCCATGTTTTTCTTGTTTAGTCATTCCTCGCTTTGTGTTGTTGGAGAGCGGTGGTTATACTTTAATAACACATTTCATTTTGCTGAGTTCGGAAACGTTCTTTTCATACCTGCTTGATTTTGATGTTTGATATAATTTCTTTGTGAAGAGCTGAAGAGGATTACAACAACTCTCTCTTACTTGTTTTTCTCTCTTTATGCCTCTAAGCTTGCCACAGCTGTGGGCGGAGGAACAAACCCAATTCGATCAACAGAACCACTTTAAGGGAATTTATGCAAATTTGTCACAAACGTCCACTTGGACTCGTTTTGAACCGATTAGTTTTTGGTGCTTAAAGTTAACTGGCCTCATGTTTGTCCCATTTTCTTCAATACTACTATGTCAGAAATGTCTGCAGGGAATTTTATTACATGGGACACAAACATCTACTTGCACTCAGGTATAAAATTATTAGAATATCTCTGGACAGACAAGTAAAGAAACCAGAACCTTCTGCCAGCTACTACTTTGTTCTTTATTAAAAACCAGAAGCTTTACATCATTTACTTACAAAATCTATTTCCATAATGTTATTAACGGCCAAGTAAATAAAGCGAGTCTCCAGACACCTGATGATGATGATGATGGTGATGATGATGATGAGAGTACTACACTGAGAGAACTGCTGCACGATGTTACTTTGCAATCCTGGTTGTATCTGTATGTTAATTACTCTCTAATTTATTTAACTGTACTGACAAACTGGAGCTAATCTTAATCTCACCATCCTTAATGTAGAAAAATATAAATACATCTAAACAGAGCCTTTATGAAGCTGGACATGTTTTTTTGAGTATAATGTTTACTGTATCACTGCTGCAGTAAAATCTCAGCATTACAGCACAACTGATGCAAAACATCAATACCAGTAGTTTGTAGATGTGCTTAAATGGTAGAAAATGTTTCTTCATCACCCTCAAAACTTAAGATGGGGTCAGAAAGTTTAATTTACGCACACTCTATATTTAGAGACACAATATCTCGTATGTATATATATATAACTATAGCAGCATTGTTTGCCTCCATGTTCAGGGCCGATTACTCGCACACCCACAGTTTGACTGCATGCACTAAAATTAACCAGCAAACACACACACACAGATCAGAGAACAGAGTGGCTTTGTTACCATGACTTCTATTATGTGGTCTTTGTCAGCAGCCTTTCTAATTCTGTCTCAGAGCATTTCTATGACAACCAGGCTTTTTATAAAGCTGCTAATCAAAGACGTGTCAACATGTCAAAGACCATGAATCCACACATCAAACTGTCAGACACTGACACACACACACACACTGTTTCAGGGATTCTTCACTTAAATCTAAGAGCAGGAAGTGTGTATGTGCAGAACAGGGAATTAAACTTCAGGCTTCAGACTGACAAACGTGCGAAGTTTTAATCTGTGGACCTGAGGAAATCTGATTTTAGAAACATGAGACGCCCTTTCTTCTGAACCATCACCTGAGGTGATGTCCATCTCTGATGAGGGCAGCTCAGTTGTATCAGCTGTCAGTGGGCCTTTAGAGTCATGTTGTGACTTCTGTTGGTTTGGAGTTTGCCTGGAAGTTGTGTCATGGACGTCTTTCTTGTTAGGTCAAAATGTTACGCTATTCATCCAAGTAACTTCTTCAGTGTGAATAAAGATGTTTATAGACCTCAAATTAATGCAGACTGGTTTTACTTCTCACCTCACCTATACAGGGTTGGCTGCTTATTATTTGAGTGTCCTAGATCTACTTAAACACTGTTAGTTGTTCTAAGATTTATCACAATAAACAAAGGTGTCACACCAAAGTAAATGTAAAATGTAAATGATGTTGTCCAGGGTAAAAAGATCAAATAAAAAAATGACCAACGTTTGACAATCTTAAGCCGTTTGCATAATGAAACGCATCTTTTTATTTATTCATTCTAGTCAGAAAATGTGTAAAAGCATGAAATGGCAAATTAGACCATTTCCTCTTTACTAAATGTGTCTGTCACATTAGAACTTCAGTGTTTTTCACATTTACAAATGCTCAAACAGCAAATGCTGAAATTAAATGGTGTGTAAAAATGACCCAGTGTGATCTGACAGCCTGACGCTCCGTTTGAGAAATAACAAACACGAGAAATCACTCAGAAATAACAAAGAACAAAATGTGGTTATGCAAAAGAGCAAATTTTGTTGAAGAGAAAGATCAGCGTCACACAACGTCCTGTGCTTCTTACACAGCAAAGATCTCAGGGACTTGTAGCTGACTGAGTTGTTACAGACACATGATGATTTTCTCCAGCCAAGTGTCTTGTTTCTGCTGATTATTCATCCAGCAGAGTTTCACATCCATCACAGTGATCGTACACGGTCTATGGCAGACGTGAACAGAGCAGAAGCAGAATGATTTCTGTACCCAGAAATATTAACATTTTTACTTCAGCAATCGTTTTCATTGTCTTTGTTTGCAGAGCTGTCTTACTGCAAACTGTGCACAAACACAGCCAATTCCAGACTAATCATCTGTCAAAGAGATGAAAAACTAGTAGAGAAAGACAATTACACCATGCCAGCAGAACCAGCAAGAATCAGAAGGATTGGAAAACGGGGAAGCTAGAGGAAAATGAAATACCAAAGAAAAAAGAGCTGATTTTCAGACAACACTAAAGAGCTCGCTGTCACCGCTGTTGGCATAGCTGCTGCTAATTTATTAAAGCTTCGTCTACCTGCCTCTTGGAGCTAATGAGAGCTGACGTCCAGTCTGAGCCAAGACAGAAATCTGTGACTCCACACCTGAGCAGGAACCCGTTTTTGGCTAAAACAGCAATGAATAAAAGAACCGACAGAGGCTGAAACCCCAGAGAAGACTGGACAAAACTTAAAAAGGCTGCATTCACAGGCAAACTGTTGGGTGCAGTTCAAATGGACTCTTGATGCATTTGCCAGCCTGTGTCATTTCTTTTGATGGTACTTTGATGGCAAAATTCCAGTAATCTTGATGGTAATTTGAAGGTAAAAATACCTTTACTTCTTAAATCTATGCTTATAGATTATTATAAATAAATGTAGGTCTGATGAATTATTATAGTTTGATTGTATTATTCAATATAATCAGGGGCAGTGAAGCTGTTAGAGAATGAACAGTTAGTTGTGAGTCATTATCGTCACATCTCTGGCATCACAATAAATCCTTCGCAACTTCCTTTGGTATTTAATGAGCCCGGGGTTCCCAACAGATGGGTCTGTGTCAAGAATTCAACCAACTGTTAGTCAGTTTTTTTTTTTAGTTCAAACAATTAAATATAGAAATGTTATTTACAGTTCTAATGGTCTTTACATAACACAAGTCCTGTGTAAATGAGTTTTCAATGACAGAACTGCAAATGAACATTTGGGTAACGGAGGAGTAGGAGTGGAAATGCCAGTGAGTTAAAGAGAGAAGGAACAAACAGGGTGAGATGTCCCTGCACCTCCAAGAAACATACACAAGATGTTTGTAACTCTTAGTGCTGCATTCGACGTCATTGATCACAACATCTACAGAGACTGGATAATGTCATTGGGATTAATGTCCCAATGAGTCTTTCATGTGCACAAAAGTTAGTTCTGGGACTCCACAGGGTTCTGTGCTTGCACCAATTGTTTTCACTTCATACCTGTCTTTCCTAAGCAATAGTACACATTACATATTAAGAAAGTTTCTGAAGATTCTCAGTCATCCAGGTGAAGTTGTCTGAAGATTGAGTCATGGCAACTGGATTTCTTTCTTCAAGGTAGGGACATTGTATGGTGCAGAATGATTGAATCTGGTTCTGGAAACTTTAAATTTTAATTTCTATGCAGATGACACCCTGCTATGTAATCAGATGAAACAAATCTGACAAACTTCAAGCATGTTTAAATGACGAAAAGGCCTGAATGTTCTATTTCTAAACTGCATTTGCATTTTACCATGTGGTTGAAATGCATTAGGGCTCCACTGGGCCTCTGCCTTTCTCTGCTGCTCTATTCCTTTTATTCCTTTTATGCAAAAAGTGGACTACTTACAGTGACTGAAATGTGAAAAAAAAAATTTCCCTGGAACTATCATCTCTGCAACAATTTAATGAGAAAGCATTTAAAAATGTTTAAAGTTAGCTCTATTTTTGTGTATATTTTTGTAAAGGATGCAATTTTGTACGGTATGGTTTCTATTTTTTCTCTAAAAGAAATATTTTTGCTGTGCAGGGCAGTGATTAATTTAACTAATGTGGCTTCCATATATTAATATCAACAATGTAACAGTTGTAACATGTTGTACAATATTAGAAAATCCAGTGTGTGGTGAATAGTTTTGTTGGCAGCACTTGCCACAGGGATTTAAAGGAAACCCAGGTGAGAGCTTAAAGACAAAATAAGCTCCTGCTTCTTTTCATTGCTCCCCTCGCTCTCCCTCCTTCGGCCTTTCTTCTTCTTTCTATGCTGGCTTCTAATGAAACAGGACAATAATAGAATCTGTTCTGGCAACAGACACAGTCTGGTTGTTGATGATTTTTCAATGGGCTGTGAAGTAATCTGTAAATGCAAGCTATTTATGTTCAGCTACAGAGAAGAAAATGACCACTGAGGATCACTTATACAGACTTTCCTCTCAAGGGCTGTAAAGTCTTCTGGACAGGTCTTTAAAGTTTGTTCACTCAAATTAATAAAAAGAGATTTTCTATCTTCCCTCCAGTGGTACCTAACCATGCTGATAGTTTTGATTTGTCCAAATTTTGAAAATCTGTCTGACCATCTGGTTTTAGCTTCCCCACGTTTTCCCACACCAATATTTTCCAGTAACTACTAGAATAACTTCTCTCTTGCATCCTGCTGCTGCCCTGCAGGGCTGCGAAGGAAACAGCTTGTTCTTATCTACAACTCCTCTTCTGCCACTGGACAACTGGTTCTATCACTAAAACCCTGCAGTAGCTCAGTCAACACTGTTTTCTGTTCCCACAGCACAAAAATGAACGTCACACTGAAGTCAGAAAAGCAGAGTCACAGCACAACAGGCTGTGATACATGCATAGCTCCCCATGACTCCAAAAACTTAATATGAATTACCTTAGAAAATTAAAATGACACTGAACACAACGGTAATTTACATTTATAGATCTCCACCTCTGGTTTGTACAGTGAATAGACATCTTATGGCCTTATATTCATTTGATTTTTTGTCTAACAATCTAAAAAGTGTCTTTATTCCAGCTGAGCCGAGTCAAAAGCAATCTGGTTCTGGAAAAGTATAATTTTAGTCTGTTTCTTAGGGATGACACTTTCCTTTCCACAGAAATGATGGAGTCAGGAAATTGTGTTATTCAAAGAAGAACAATACTTCAAATCAGGTTTATAGTTATCTATAATTTTGTGTCATCAATTTCATGTTATACTTTTTTCCCTTTCAAAAACTACAAATGCTACTCTCCAACTGTGCTCGCTAAAGCGTGCAGGAGTCATCATTTCCTGTTGCAATCTTTGTTTTTGTGGAGAGGAAGCTGGAGTGTTTATGACTCCGACTGCGTTGAAGGGAGTGTCCCACAATCAATCCATTCTTAGTGAGGACATCAGGACATCACTCTTTAAAACCAGTCACAAATAAATGAGCTTTTTTTTCTTTTCAGGTCCCAGTTATGGTTTTACAGCACATTTTTGACAGGTTTCCATCAGCAGGCAGCTACTTTTAACAAAAAAGGTTTTACAAATACAATGCACACTTTCTACTCAGCACAAAACAACAAGCAGACACAGTTACTTACTTACATGAACATCAAAAATAAAGTAATTCTACCAAGTACAAATCCTGGGCACTGTCATCATTAACTAGCTTTGTTTGGCATCAGCACAAAGAAATGAGAGGATTGAAAAAGGATTAAGTGTTTCCTACTAACACCTGTTAAATGACACATGGCTGCACTGATGTCTGTCTGAAAGAGATGCAGGATCATCTGAAATTACCTGCTGAAAATATGTTCATTATTCCATTTCTTGTAGTCAGTGACCTTTAATTTTGACCTTTAAGCCTGAACAGACCAAAGACAACTGAGGCCCCTGCAGACTGGGAGACGCACTCTGAGGGGACTCAGTGAGATCTGAACCAGTCAGCCCTGAAGACACAGGCTGAGTGGGAGTAATACTATTACTGGAGAGGTTAGAGTTCAAACAGTACAACAACGTAAAAAAAAATATATATGTCTAATCCACAATTACACTATAGATAAATAATATGTTGACAGGTAAAATTTATGAAAACTTATTTATAAATCCTTCAAACTGACTGAGATTAAATCTGTGGTTTTTGACATGATGGAGGAAAAATAAAAACATTAGAGCTAAAAACTGATCACGTTTTGCTGAGAAGATTCAATGTTTGTTCAAATGGGTTTATGTAAAAACATCTGCATCAGTCAAGTACTGCCACAGAGAGTTGAACCTGCAGCTGGTTACCTAGCAACAAGACGCAGACTTAAAATGAAATTATAATATTAGTTTTGTGTTCATGATAGCGCTGTGAAAACCTGAAGCACTGGCGGCAGCAAAACAACTCAACAAAGCAGAACAACAAGCATAGCACTGATATCATTCAGCATAACTGTTTTATCAATGTAATACTTACACACCGTAATTACAAACCTGTCGCTAGGTTCTGTTATTCTAATCTTTAACTGAGAATAATGTCATAGCTGCCTCAAAGGCCTAAAGATCCCCGTCACACATGCTTTTAAAAACCATAAAAAATATTATTGCCTTGTGCTGCACAACATCAAGTTAAAACTAAACATCTGCTGCTGTTTGCTGTCATGGCTGAACATCCCATAGTCCTTCCTGGTGCCATTCCCACGTAAATTATACATACACACACAGCTTTTAGGGGCGTAATGACTGTAAAACAAAGGCACAAAATACGAGATAAGTCGTTCTTGTTTTAAGAGGATCACTTGTCTCCGTGTGAGAGCTTTAGAGGCCTTCTTCCATCCTCCCTCTGAGACCATGTCACATCCACTGATCTGAATTTCTTTTTCTGGAGCTGGACACTGATTATAGGAGCCTGCATTAGGGCATGAGGTGACCAGTGTCGAGTCTGACAGGCACAAGCAAGTGAAAGGCTTGGAAGCTTGTTCACACATTGAACAAAACTTGAAACTGAGAAGGAGAAATAAAATAACTCTGATATGTATTTTTCAGGAACAACTCCAGACTCACTGAGCTTTCTGTGGAAAATCTTTTTCAAATACATTTCACCCTTTGAACCAGTGTCTCAGTATAAATATGTGTTTTTTAATTATTATTCACTGAAAAACTTAAGCTTGTTTTTACAGTTAACACTTGCAAATCTGCAGAGATTGTGGAAAGAAAAAATAACTGCATCGAATTGTGGGCAGATATATGATGCTCTGAATATTTGCCAAAGAATGTAAAACAAATTAATTATGGATTGAATTTTAGGTTCAGCAACACTGCTGCATAGTATATCTTGTGTCCAAATCCGTGTTGAAACAGCAGAGCTCAGAGGAAAGCATCGATCTTGATAAATAAACCACAGAGCACGGAGCTTTCTAGGGTGACATTTAAATCACCCCTAGCTGTTGTTCCTCCATAATGCAGAGGAAGCTGGCTGCAGTGGGATTGTAACTTATTAATGCAAACACGTGGGGAGAAACTCTGCAGCTACAACTTGCTGCATCCACCACCGAACCACTGCTGCGGACTTCAGGTTTTTCTGCGTGAACCCCACCTACTCACTGTAATCACTGTAATAACGTTAATGCTCTGCTTAATCCCATGATGCCTGTCGAACTCGACTTTCTTCCAACTGTCTCCATCTTCGCTTTTAGTTCATGTCACCACTCCTACACGTGAAAATACAGTAATTGTGGATGGACCTCACTGCGTTGCTTCACTGGCCGTCCAATTACTGAGCAGCAGTGTGCTGAGACACCGAGACCTTCATGATGTTCTGCACTGTCTGTTGCTAATGAGGTGGTTTGCCCTCAGAGAAACTCTGGAAATTCACTGTATTTATGTTCATAGTTACAGTTATTTTTAATCAGAACTATCAAAATGAAAGAAATGTCAGGTCTAATAAAGAGTCTGTGTGGTCTAAAGTTTAAAGAGGTGAGCTTTCAAAAAGACCAGTGATCTGCTGCTTTAACTTCTTGGACTCAAAAAGGGAAAAATGAAAAATACGAGCATGGAAATAAGAAACAGTATCAGAGAGAGTATTTTGATTCAACTATGTTGTAATAGAAGGGTAAATGACAGGTAGACTCCCAGTCTGGCCTTAGACACATATACAAAAACTGAAGCCAACTGGACACTCCACATTTCAGACCACAGCAGAATGCCACAACGAAGGACCAGAAACGCAGAGATTTAAATGAGGAACCTTGTCTACTTGTCAGAGCGTACCTTTAAAAATAAAGGCTCACCTGGCAGGCGTTGTACAGCAGCTGGTGCTCAAACTTGCGGATGCTGAGGATCTGCTGGAACATCTCATACAGCTGCTCCTTGCTGAGGATGAGCTCCGACACCGCGCTGAGGTGTGCACGCTGTGGCTGACGCCGCATGTCCTCATCCCCCCTGTAGATGGCGTCGTACTTGGTGATCCAGGAGCTCAGCACAGTCTCTTTGCTCAGACCGTTGATCTCCGGAAGGCTGCGGACGCGCCTCTCGATGTTCTTCTTGAAGACCTCACGGAAGTCGTTTGCTGAGCAGCCACCGCTCTGAACCATCCTGGAGACGCGCTCACTCTTCAGAAAGCCCTGCAAAAAAAAAAAATGAGGGAATGAGTAAGCGCTTACAGCCAGACAGCAATGACTTTAGTGTGTTTATTCACCATTCAAAAATTTGAAATGTACCAGTTGCCTTAGAGATAAAGGAAACTATGAGCTGATTGGAACCTCACTGCCACTGTGCATCAGGTGGGGACCATCTGAGTGCACTGTAACAAACATCCCAATAACACCTGGGATAATGCTTGATTAAACACACCGACATAAAAAAGTAATAGCTTGACTTTATTTTTAGATTTAGATGCACTTAAGTTTTAAACATTTTTGAAAATGCCGAATTCCATTTGTTCAGAAATTTATTCATTACACAACCAAATCATTGTGAACAGGACGGTCCACACAGCACTTGGCAGAATCTCTTTATCCAGAAAGACTTTCACTGAGTCTGACTGAAGAACAAGCAGCAGCAACAGCTCCGGCTCATTGTGAAATTAAACAGTCTCTCAGCTGGCTGCTTCACCTCTTCCTGTTAGTCGCTTGGAGACTCTGAACAGCAGAACACAAGCGAGGAAATGATTCATCTAATGGAGGCCGGGAGCCCAGAGAGCAGCAGCTGAGAACAGTTTGAAGAGAGAGTCACAAACATCAAGCTGGACGCAATCGTCATGATTTGGAAAACATCTCTGCTACAGACATGCACAAATCCATGTCCAATATGTCCTAGTGGGACATTTTGACATTTTATGTAGACAAACTATGTAACAGAAATTTATCTATCCATCAACCTAACCACTTATCCCCTTAAAGGGTTGCAGTGCTGGAGCTAATCCCATCTGTCATTAGGTAAAATACACTCTGCTTAAGTCAGTCTATCACAGGGCTGATATATAGAGGCAGACAATTATTCACACTCACATTCACATCTATGGACAATTTGGAGTTACCAGTTACCCTAACATGCATGTCTCTGGACTATGGGATGGAGCCAGAGTACTCTGAGAAAACCCGCACAGAGGCACACCTAGTAGACTGGTGGATTCTAACCCAGGTCCTCCTAGGTCTGACATAACTACCACACTACTGTGCCACTTGTTCAATACAAAAAAACGCCAAGTAAAAAGAGAAATAATTCTACAGCAATAAGAGATGACAGTACAACAACCTGGGCAGATGTTCAGGCAATAATCTAACATTTATGACGCTCAGTGGATTAAAAACACGGGTCTTAATGTGTGCCTCTGTCTGCACAGATTCCTTGTAATTATACATAATGGACAATTACTCCAGGGACAAAAACACTGCCAGAGTCTGTGAATTTAGGTGCATGAATCCATGTTTTCTCTCTCTCCATTACTGCTCTCATTTATTTTTTTGTTAAAATTTGATTAGGTTTAATTAAACAATAATTATATAGTCAACTTTATTAAAACAACAATCAATATTAAACAAACCTGTTATTATGGTTTTATCTTACACTTTATGTTCAAAGTCTAATTATCTAATAAAATCTATTTGCAGAATAGCAAAACCGCTAAATAAAAGATAAAATGTGCCATAAGCGTTTATTATTTACAACAACTCTCTGTAGAAACTAAGAACAATAAATTCTGTCTTCTAGCAAGTACAAGTTGTCTGCAGCACTCCACACAACTTCAACAAATGTACACAAACATACATTTGTTTGTACTGAATGTGAAATTTTGTTGTTTTCTTTTCTGCTGATTAAAACAAAGTCATAATGTTTTATAAAGCAATAGTAATATGATAAACAACAGTGGTCCTAAAACAAATCCCTGAGGAGCTCCGTTCACTGAGACAGCATAACTCATCAAATTAAGTACGTTTTTAGTTTTAGAGTAATTTTTGTTAAAAGGTGAAAAAGTATCAACAACTAATTCTACTAATTGCTAATTTGATGTTGCAGATTCAGGAGCTCTACAGTCTATAACTACACAGATCGTGGGAACATGCAGTTATCATTCATAGATGTGTTTAGTTTTCCATTTTCAGATAAAATATTTTAAGTCAGCTCACAAAGATGTTAAAAAAAAAAATCTTTCTTTACCTCCTGTATAGGCAATGGGTATGAGTATTGTGGCTAATTTGGAGGCAACTGTTGTCCAGTGTGGATGTGTGGAGAATGAGAAGGTGACATTTAGCCAATTTTTAGCCAATACATTTTTGTTAAAACAAACCGCAGCAGATAGAAACAATTATTCCACCAATGGTTCTTGTATTCTTACAACATGCCATCTTTAAATAAAGATGATGACAAAGAAGACAAGGATGCTCAATGTAGGCTGAAGGTTGTCCACTGACTAAAATGACATGTTCTGCTTGAAAAACGTGACAAGCTACCGTTTTTCTGATGTGGCCCCCATGAGAGCAATGCATGTGCATACCGTGAACCAAGAGCAGATGGAGAGGAACTGTCGCAAAGCAACAAGAGTAACGACGTGGAACAGAAGACACTTCAATCTGAAGAGATATAAAAAAGCAATAGGGGAGAAAACAAATGTGTTGGTGTCGAAGAAACTAGCAGTGAGATTTGTAATCAGTGTGTGGGGGGGGGCGACAGATAGAGAGCCCTCTTTACGGTGATAAATGGAAATGGGCAAACGTTAAGTGAATGAAGTGGGAGGTGACAGATGTAGCTGCCACCAGAGGAGCCTGCTAACAGCAGCTAATCTGCTTCACCCAACACAAACTGCTCTAAAGTGCAGAGAACAAAAACACATTAAACACCTCCTGCCGAAGATGCAGGAAGGCCAAAAACTATACAGCTGACTGTTTCAAATGATAACACTTGAAACAGGGACGCAGATGTGTGACTTTCTAGTGGGATTAAGCCTGTAATGAAGCTACAGAGCAACTGTCTGGTTTCAGGTGTATTAAGCCCTCCATGTGGGACAGGAAGATTTGCTCAACGGTAAGCTCAGAGACATGTTTTGTTTTCTGTTGGGCTTAATCTTACTAACAGACAAGACTAACAAACAGGGAGCCAATAAATGTCAAGTAACAAGTAATATATGCAGGGTCAGAAATGGTCAAATTAATCCAACTCTTGATTGTTTCAAGATGCATTTTATAGAGGATTGCAGTGAAAGTATTTGCTGTTGACAATAACCTATGAAAAACTTATGAAATAAAGACGGGATTCCTATCTCCGCCATCTCTGTGCAAGCTGATTTTCATAGCATGTTGACATGATGATCCTCAGAAGGCAACATGGGAGATTTACTGCCAATCAAAGGTTAATGGATGTACTACTATAGGTAACTGTGAAAAACAGCTGAGTGACAAAAGGAAAAAGACTGAAAGCTTGGCCGCTGCAGTCAGGGGATTCGGTGAATCTGTTACGATGTGAGGGCGAATCACTGTCATGGTGTGGGCTCCACTTGTCCCCTTAGAGGGAAGCGTCTTTGCAAATCAATATAAAGTTGTTCTGATTGACACCTTTATCCTGAGATTAAAGTTTCCTATCCTGGTGGGAGCGTTCTATCTCAGGGGACAGCACCTCCCTCCAGAGGGCACAAGTATCACTGAATGGACTGAAGAGTACGAAAATTATGTGAATCAATACCATGTTCTTCACCAGATCTCAACCCGCATGAACACCTATGGGAGACTTTGCACTGACATGTTAGAACTGTCATACACGGAACGTAGGCTGAATTCTAATTAGGGAATACCTCTCTATACCAACAGGGGGCAGTAGTGTGTATAGGTCTGCTGCTAATTCAACATGCTGGAGATGGCTGTCCATCTAGTGCCAGTGGTGCAGGACACACCACAAGAACTAGGCTGACAGATGCTCTCCAGCAGCCTGACTGTCAGCTTGGGGCGTCACGGTTCATCAACATCTTCAAAACACCAAATTTGGAAATATCTTTTGGAAGAATGGTGTTCCAACCCTAAAAGCGGTAGAATTCCAGACACTTTATATCTCGCATACAAGCTGAAAAAAAACTATCCACACACCACACTGATGTGCCTTCATCAGTCACATCATCATAATGTGAACTGTGTCTTTTCACACGCCTGCCCGTCTCAGCTATCAGCAGATGGTAAAATGTTAACCATTTAATAATGGCAACTGTCATGAAGACTAACGGAGGAGCCAGTAGCTCATTAACAAGCACAGATTATTTTTCCATGTAGACATCATTACTGTTTTCAGTTGGTCTGATTGTTTTCTGTCTGAGCTCAAATGGACTGCAGATGAACGCATCTCTGATGTTTCATTACAGGAAAAATGTTCCTGTTGAGAGTAAAACATGCTGAACCATCCACTTTGCTGTGGGCCTGTAATTATCAAAGAGACCTGAGCAATCACATAATTGTTCTTACTGTTAATAAACCAATGTGTTAGTCTGTCAGTGCATTTACATGCACTTAAACAACCCAGTTACTCAGGGTAATGAGGTTATGTATGGAGTTGGGAGACGGGTTTACACTAGTGGTGTGCGATACCGCAAATTTTGGTATCGATCCGATACCACCAACTGATGCTGGTTGGTGGTGCAAGTTTCATGGAGGTGACACTTTCCTAGTGGGAGACAGGACGGGTCTATTTTCCTGCAGTGGTTCTCTGTCTCTGTTAAACGGGGTCTTCCCTCCTCCTCTCTCCCCGTTTATTTTGTAGCTGCTGTTCTCTTGTTCATGTTTTTTCCAACCGTCTCCTAATTATGACGTTTGCATACAGCTAAACCGTAATCCTGATCACGTTTTTAATCAGGACATATTGTCATGTTGTACTTCCACAGAGTTTTGTGAATGAATGACGCGCTACTATGATTAACGCGAAGCGATGCTGTTTACCGTTCATGACAGAGATGCCGTAGACCTGAGTCTCCGTCTATCACTGTTAAATACGGTGGATGATCCTCTTTCTCTGTGTCATCATTCACTACAGTCTGCATGTGTCTGCTCAGCGCTGCTGAGTCACGTTGATGTGAGATGAGCGGCGTTCATACCGGGAAGTTTAATTTCTGATGGAACAAACGCACTGAAAGTAGAAGAGAGAATATATCGATACCAGCATGCTAATATCAATCCGATGACGATACCAATGTGGTATCGATACTATCGTTATTTTGGATCGATCCGCCCACCACTAGTTTACACTACAGTTTGTAGAAAACATTACTCAAACAGGAAGAATCTATTTTTTTAGCAGCGGATTAGTCCATCTGTGGCAACCCAGTGAGTTTTTGTATTTGACACTGCTTGACCATGTATAGATTACGAGTTCAACAACTACGGTACTTGCTCCTTACCTTATTGTGTTATTTAGATAGATTGATTTATTTGTTTAAGGGAAAACGGCTTCACACTGCTGTAGTTGAGTTATATTTTACTGCTGCTACTTTTCTTAACTTAGGTTTTTAATTTGTCTGGGGAAAAAATGGACATTGGAACTTTAATTTATTTGTCGTATCAGCAGCAGTTCATTAAAAGACTTGTAAAGCTGGCAGCTAAACACAAGCCACTGAGTAACTGTGCAATTTGTAATTTGTTTCAATAATCAATTGATTAGTCAGTTATTGTTAGCTGCACAGATTAAGTTAAACTAAAATACAGTGTGTCAGGAGCTTGATGATACAGAGATACACATCAGGCTTTCATAGTTTGCTTGGGAGAGCACACGGCATTTGTTGACGAGAAGACGAGCGTAGTATAAGATGCTATAGTCTAAAAAAGGGCAGCTGGCTGTTCTGTCTTTAAAGGTCACTCCCTCCTTGGCAGCTCCAAGCCTCCTGTCAGACTGCAGGAGTTTCTGAACCCCCAGGTGCCCTCTGAGCCTAGATCGATGACTCCCCTACTCCATATCTGTGTAAACGACAAAGAATAAATCCCCCAGTAGCCTTAAAAGACCAGCTGTGGTCAACTCAAACAGCCAGTACTGAAACCTGAATAGTTTAAACGTCAGAATATTTGTAATTGTTTTTTGATTGTTTTGTGTAAATACAAGCAAATTTAGAATTTGATGGTGCAACACACTGAAAAGAGTTGGGACAGATCACGCTTACCACTGTATTACATCACCTTTCTTTTTAATCCTCTGGAAACTGAGGATATCAATGCTTGCAGCTTTGCAATTTGAATATCTGCTCTTTATTCCTGGATATTAAGACTGCAGCTGCTCAGCAGTCTGTGGTTGCTGTTGTCTGATTCTCATCTTCATGATGAACCATACGTGCAGACTGCAGGCGCGTCAACCTGACCAGGCATGCCTCTCAAAAGTCCCAGTATACGCCTCGCGTTTGATGACACCTTTACACACAGTCACTGTCTGGACGACAGTTTCAGTTTTCCCCAGAAGAGGAGCTGAAAGGTGGACTGACCACAGAACACCTTTCCACTGTGTCCATCTTATGTGAGCCCTGGCCCAGATGACATGGCAGCGTTTTTATATTGGATTGTTGTAAGTGAAGACAAAACTAAAATCAGGTTGAGAACTTTGAGATTAAGGAATGAAACAAACCCTGTGCAGAACTGTAAAGAAAGACTGAACTTTAGGTCAGAGTCCTGATCCTGGTTGTGAGTGAGACTACAGTCCTCCCTCTGCTGCTCTCTAGATTCTATAGGGTCTCCTCCATTTTGCGCAGTGACACAAATGTCAGCCATTATTACTAATGAATTAATCAGCAGGAGACTTCCTCCCTCCCTGCTGCTTGAATTAATTGGGGCTTTAAAATGTCACTAAATTATTTACACACCAGTAGAGCACTGGAGTTAGGAGATTAAAGGCACATGAGACAAGTATGGCTACTTAGGAGGAGAAAGAAAACCATCTGAGTGACTGAAAACACAGAAAACATCAAGTTTAAGACAGCCTGATCTTTCTGTAAGAAAACAGCTCAACTAAATCTAGGTGGAACGTCAGGAGAAAATATATCAACGAACAAAACTTATCTCAGTATTGAGAGGATCAGTCGATGACTCCCATAAAAATCAGACAGCGGTGAATCAGCCAGAGAATTTCAATTTGTGCTTGATTAGTAAGTGCTGCAGCTTCTTATTTATTGTAGTTTGAACTCACTCAGAACCTGAAGGGATCAGGGCACGGTTTTCTACCATGGCTTCAGACTTGAAGCTGCTTCACATGTGGTTGTAAATTTCCCCAGTTTATTCTGAAGGTCACATTCTGATGGAGCCAACAAAACATCATCATCTGCAGAAAGCACAGAAGCAATTCTGAGGACACTCTTCTCCCCAGCTGTGTCTGTGCCAGATCCAGCCCATGAAAATCACAAACATGATCAGTAACAAGGGTGCAGGCCAACATGGTCTTAAAATGACACATTTCTTCCTCATGAAGAAGAAAAAAAAATCATCCAGAGAAGCTGAAATTACAACTTCATCTGCACAGCTAGGTGTCTTTGAACCTCTGATTTCTTCTTCGGTGGTTGTGATGGAACTGTTCCGTCACGGCTCTCGTTTAAGTGCTCCACCATCAGCTGTGAGGAGCTATGGATCATCAGTGCTCATAGGTTCCTTCATGCATAAAACATCTTTCGGCTGAATAATAAAACGTCTTTGTCGCCTGCTTCAAGTCAGAGTGTTGGTCTGTCAAAAAGCACGGACACTTCATATATCAGCATAAAAAAAGTTCTTAGTTCTGCTTAACCATCGAATAAGTTTCATTTCATTCGTCACAGAGAAAGCGAAAGTCAGCAGCACAAAAACCATCACCTGCGGTGACCTCAAGTAATCATGTTCAGGTTATGAAAAAAGGACACAGATTTACTGCAGGTGTTAATGAAGTTCTACAAGTACAAATATACAAACTAGAGAAATGTAGTATAACAAAGAGAATATAGTTAGAACATTAATCTACAAAATAATTGTATTAAGTTAATTTATTCCTATAACTTACAGTTGGATGCTATGGTTGAAATTGTGACGATATTAATCTGCATATTCAGATGTTGGCTAACATCAGTTAGTACGGTATCATGGCACAGCATCGTGGTTGTATACCTCACCAAACCACTCAAGTTGCAGTTTGTACGCATGTCTGTTTAATGCAATGTAGTGCAATTCCCTGAAGGCGTCTATGGCGTAGATGTGGCACGAGTGTGAGGTCACAGTGACGTTGACCACCAAATTCTAACCAGTTCACCTGTGAGCTAAGCAAGTAACGATCCAGGCGCTGAAAGCCTGATTTATTGGACTCCGTGTGTGGGAGCTCATTTTGGTGTGTTCTGACTTCGGTAATGTTTCAAATTGTCTGTAACAGATCATCTACCCACTGAAGTCATCTGACAGAGTTTATTCTAAAAACCAATTACTCCATGTTGAATAAAAACCTGATGACGAGGCAGATTGGAGGAACAGGCGTGGGCTTCTCCTCTGCCTCGAGCCGAGCAGAATCTTTTTTAACACCAGTCCCACTTCTTTCAAATTGCAAATGTCACAGACGGACCGTGAAGAGGTGGAGTTCTGGAATTCATCAGTCTGTGAACCAAAAGACCTCAGGAGTAGCAGCGTCATAACTAGTAGCTGTTTGGCTCCGTTTCCAGGTGAAAAACTTAATCAGGTTTGTTAGGAGCAGCTGGGGAGTTTGGTTCAGTTCTGGTGAGAAATGTTCTGACTGACTCACCTGCTTTGAGTCTGACACAGCAGGTGAAGCACCCTGGTGCTCTAAGGGAGAAGGACAATTAATATTTTCCAGTTATAACCTTTATGGTTTTTGACACTTAAACTACTTTTCAGGATCATCTCCTTCCAACTATCTTCAATTCAATTACAATTTCAATTCATCTTTATTTGTGTAGCGTCAATATAATAACAAAAGTCATCTCAAGGCACTTTACATGGTGAGGTTTAGGACCTTGCAAAATATAAGTATATATAATACAATCACCCAACGGTCCCACTTGAGCAGCACTAAGCAACAGTGGAGAGGAAAAACTCCCTTTAACAGAAGAAACCTCCAGCAGAACCAGGCTCATGGTGGGCGGCCATCTGCCTCGACCGGTTGGGGGTAGGAGTTGTGTTCCACACAGAAAGCAGATGTAAGAAGGAACTCGGTGGAAGGCGAGCGGAAAGTGATTGAGCAGAGAAAACGAGGGCACAAGCTGCATATTATATGTTACTATAACAAGTACATTGGCAACCAGCACTTTGACAGATCCCGCAGCAACAGAGCAACGTGATCATTCGTTTGGAGTCAAGTTTGTGTTCACCCCATGAATTCAAGTCAAACATTCATTCTCTCTTAGTTCGTTTTAGTTTCTGTTTGTTGGCCGTATACATAAACTCTGCTGGAAATTATCCACATCTTTAACAGCTAGATTCTTCTTCAATTTCTTCCCCAGCTAGTCTGTGTTTGTCTGCCGTTTGGTGATGGGCAAGTACAGTGCGCAGTGGGTTTTAGGGTGTTGTGCTAACACAAAGAGATGATGCTATCAGAGTGAGAGTGAACCAAAAGCTGTAGGCCAGAAAACAAAAACAGTGAGTTAAAAAATGCATTAAAGCTCGCTGCACAGAGAACTGCAGAGTTAGGAAATATTGACTTGTCTGCTGATCCCCACGAGTGACCCCTCTTACAAACAAGAGGTCACAAAAATCCATCGATTGTTATTTGGGTTATTAGTTATATTAATGAAACCAAGACCAAAACATCCATGGTCCCAGTTACGGGACACACATCTTTCTTTCCCAATGCACTTTCCAAGTTAACATGATGTCAAACTTCCCTCTGTACAAAGGAGCCAACAAAGTCAGTTTAGACTCTCAAATTAGTTTAAAATATTCAAATATAAAACTAACTACACGTGGTGTGAATCAGGATTTTTATTTGATAAAAGACCAGTCTCTCAATACGCATTTTTGTTCAGAGTCTGAAACCTTTGAACAAAGAGTCAATTACCAAGACTATGAATAATAGAAGACTTTGTAAAAAAGAAAAACACACTTTAGAGTCGTGCAAAAAGGAAAACTATTTGATTCGTCTCCACAGGGGACTGAAAATGGACCAATTTGAACCAATGAGCTGAATTAACACAAAGACCAGCTGAACAGCAGTGAACATAAACCTGCGCTAATAATCACACTGAGAATATAAAGTTCCCCGCATAAAAGAGAAGGAAAAAAAATGAAAATAGCTTTTTATCTGTTGCTATAGTGAAGGAATAAAGAATCTAAATCTAAATGTGAAAATAATACATTTTATCTTCTATAGAAATCACCTGGAAAAAAAACATTTTGATTCAGTGGTTATAGCATCATTTAATTTCTTCCCAGTCAAAATGTCCTGAGGATTGGTATCATGGCTGATCCGGACTGGTTTTAAAAGACTTGTATGACTTGTAAGACTTGTAGACTAGTATGGACTGGTGAGTGAAAACAGTCCAATGTGGTCTGGATCTGTGTTGTTTAGGAAGCTCAAAGAACCCAATAGCCTTGTGTGTGTGTGAGGCCTTCAGGGACAGCGCAGAGAGTAGGTTATGTCTGTATGAGAATGACACCTCAGAACCTGCGGTCTTGTGAAGCTAATTATGCTAAAGTTGGTAGCAGAGCCGGCTCCACCCATTTTGGTGCCCTAGGCGAGATTACGGTTTGGTGGCTCCCACAATATGAATGCAAAAGTTGCAGTGTGGGTTTAACTCCAAATAGTGCTATGGTCACAGTGGGTCTCATAGAACCAGAATGTGCAAACAGGACAACACAAAATATAGTGTAGCACTAAAATCTTATGCGGGCGGGCGGACAAGGTCCATGTCGGCTCAGCGCAGTAACCGAAGAAGCAGGGCTGTGGACGAAGTGGGTTGTAGAAGCTAACTAACGCGTTTCACTTTATTGTAGAGAGCTGAGAGAGAATCACGACGGTTCATACAGGAAGCAAAGCTCAAATAAGTAACTGCACTTTGGAAAAAACACATTGCAACAACTCCAACTTCTAACTAACAAGCCAAACTGTCAACATGGTTCTAATGAAGTCGGGCTGGATTTGGCACCTTGGGATGTTACAGTAATGTGCCCTTGTGGGGATGTGTAGTTAGAGGACAGTTGGAAATGTCAGCCGTCCTTTAATGTGACGGACTAGCAGTTGGCTCGACTTCACAGCAAAGACAGTGCTCATTCATCGTCACCTCCCAATGAACTGGAGCTCGAGGATAAAAAACTGAGGCAGCAGAAGAAAAATCCGCAGCATTCTGGTCATTTAGAGGAACGGAAAATAAAGCGTAAGTTTGAACTCCAGCTGACACGTGTGTTGATCTGATACCACAGACAAGTTCAAACGGTTTTAGCATCTGTCAGAGCATGTGATCAGTTCTGTTTGCTGCCTGATGTCAGGCTAAGAGTAAACATGTCTGAAATGTGAGCAGCACCTTTAACACATTTATAAAGCCTCACAGTAACAGCAGTGCTGCATTAGTCGTAATGCACTGCTGAAGTCTGGATGTCCAACACTGCACCAATAAGCACGTTCAATATGTTATGTATGTATTATTTTAGGGTTCAGTCCGGGTTTTAGCCTCCCCCCAAGGTGCATCCTAGCAGCTTGAACGCATGAAGAAAGGTTGGAATAAACGGAAGCAATATTAAGTGTCTGCATATACACTTCAAACATTTACACTCTCTCCCCCAGCTGACTGTAAATCCATTTTCATGTTGCATTAGCAGGCCTCCACATGAAACTTGTATCGCAGCAAACAGACGCAGACACATGCAAGCCTCCCACTCAGAGACCGAGGAACACCGAGGAATACGGGCATTAAAAACAGCCTGAAGGCAGCGTGACAGAGCTCCTGATGCGTTCACAGCCTCTCTGTACAGGACAGGTGCTTTTGTTTGGAGGATAAATGCAAACATACAGCTAATCAGAGAGTGCAGCGCAGTTGTGGTTCATCTGTGTGATATTTCCTGAGCGAGCCCTGATCAGTCACATGAGGTATGATCACTGTGTTCAGTCAGAGAAAAAACTAAACTTATAGTTCAACAGTTTTTCTTTTTTTTCCTCCAACAAATAAAAATTAATGTGAAAGAAAAGATTTAATTCAAAGTCACATGAGAACCAATGTACTGAAAATATTAGTGACTCACCTGAAGGAAAGTCGCTAACTCGGCCCAGTCTCCAGATCAGTTTATTTTTTAAAAGGCGTCACTAAAGGGGTCTTTGTCTCAGCATTTGTAATCATTGTGTAATGTGAGATACACTGGATGAATACTTCCATATGCAAACTACGAACATTCATTTCTCATAACCCCCCCTCAGCTGACACTGCAGTAACGGATACCTGTGCCTATAGCACATAAGCATATTTATAATGTACTTCCCACTCACTGCCATTTGGGCTTTTTGTGGAGCTAAAATAAATCAAACTCAACATTTCCTGCACAGGTACATTAAATGTTTTTCAGCTGTGCAAAGGCCATAATCCTGACAGACATTTGTGCGACGATAAACAAACCCGATGATGAACAGTATTAGTGTTAAAACCAGAAAGTCCTTCTGTTTGTTCCTTCTGTAAAGCATGTGTCTGTGTCTGGTTCGTATCTTGAATAAAAGATTTGAGGAGATATTCTGTTGTTGTCTCAACTGACTGGAGGATTCACAAGCAGCTGAAAGTGGACGCGGAGTAAGAAACATCAGGGTTTGTGTGTTTTTCTGTTTCCTTCAACTGAAAACTGAAAGTTTCATTTGTTTGCACTTATGATTTTAGATGATTAATGTGAATGTAAGAAGGACTGTACAACAGCATTTAATCATTAGAACAAATTGTGAGCTAAAGAAAAAAAAACACAAGAGATAGATTAAAATAAAATAAAAAAATAAAAAATTCTTAATTGTAATTTTGCCTGGATGAAAACCAGTGATCCAGGATTTATGAGTGAGAAAATCATGGAACACAGATATTGATCAGACCTTCTCCAGCAGACTTTACCCCATGTTGAGGCTGACCTCTGGCCCGCCTCTGAGCCTGTGATCTCTCGATTACTCTGCTGCCCTCCTCTGTCTCGATTTCCACACATATTAAAGGTGTGATTAGTCTAAGCTTTGAGATGAGAGGCCGGTCTGCACTGGGAGCAATTTAACACCGACAAGCAACAGCAAATTAGAAATTTGGGGTCAGAGGGCACGAGGAAATCTGAAAAAAATCTTTTGTTAAATAAAGAAAAAGTCTGAGCTGGAGGTGCTTACAGGCTCCAGAAATGCCACGTGCCTGAAGCTGCTGAAGGACTGAAAGACTCCAGCTGCTCTGAAATACTAAATTACAGCTTAGACACCAGCAGCCGCAGCACAAAAATACGTTGTGATTCATTTTTCATTAGTTTTTTTTTCCCAGCACATTGTTAATAACTGCGTGTTATGTTAAATATGTTTAAGTCCTTTTCTCCATAGCAACACTGAAGCATCAGTGCTCACACAGAGTAAAGTCATGTATATAACATCATAATAACCTGACTCATACCTGCAGCTGCAGTTTTCCATCTTGTTTTAAGCCTCTAAGGACTAAACTGGCAGAATTTTAGATGTTTACTAGACAGCAGATCTTTTACACTTCAGTTTTCGATTAACTGACATCCTTCTGGATGTCCTCCTCTTTCTATGAAAATCAGCCTGCAGAGACCTTCTGAAACTTTCTGCAGAGGGATGATTAAACAGTTAATAACTCTGAAAACTTCAGAAAACAGTGGAAATGATCCATCTGAGTTTCAAAGTAACTAAAGTATTAATTCAAGGACGTCAACATAAATAAGTCTCAAATGAAAATATTCATAAACAACAAGTCAGAATATCCAAATGACAGATGAACTAAACAAATGAATAATACAAACATAATTATATATTTTATTTATATAATAGGAAATTAGTGTCTGCAGCCTAATGTCTTGTCAATCGTCTGCATTATTTATCTGCATCCTGTTTCACGTCTCTGCAAACAGATTTCACAGACTTCTGCTTCATTCCCCACCTACAAGTAGAAGTTATGTTACCACATGTTTCCTCACTGGCCAGTGTGGAAAATGTCAACCATCAGAGTTGTTTCTAAATCAGACCATGTAGGCAGGTGGCCTAGGGCGGTGGTTCCCAACCCTGGTGCTCTAGGCTCAGCTAAGGCACCTAAACGAGGAGGTAATGATTAGAACTGCTTCTGATGTATGATTTAAAGTGTGTTACTCATGTTCAGCGAACCCCTTACATTGTTAAGGAAGCACTGCACCAAACACCTGAGGAGGAGGAGGAGATGCAGAAGGACACTGCTGGGGAATAACTCTCACATCATATGCTGCTTTCTCTCTTTTCAGATGCGTCACTGTTTTGCCTCACAGCAATATGCAGGAGTCACATGAGCACCCACCTTACATTACATTATCTATAAGTAGAGCTATTGAAGAGTTGAGGAGCAAGTTAATGTTCTCATGATGTTTAGTACAGGTGCAACGCCTCTACTCATATGACCAAGAGAAAACGTGAAACCAAGAACTACAAACGTAGATGGAACAAAATGTAACGCTTACTAGTTTGATGAGCAAGCATCAAAAATGCGTCAACATTACACAAACACTGCAGTAAAGCAGCGGGGGCTTCCCAATACGCCCACACACTCAAAAATTGGTTTTACAAAACAAAGCTAAGAAAGATGATGCTCTGAAATTTAAGTAATAGATTTGATAGATAAATCTAGATGTTTGATGCTGGAATGATACAATTTCCCCACTGTGTTCACACCAGCATCCCGTCTCTTTGTGTGAGCACTGAAAGCTTCATAATTTAGAGAGGGAGGAAAAAAACGCATTAAAATTAATTCTGTATTAAGAAAGTTGGTCAGGACAGCAGCAAGTAAAAGACTCATTAATAATGCATACACCTTACCAAAATAATAAAAAACGACAATGTTACTGTCACCCTGACTGCAGTAAATCTCCAGAAAACAACCATTAAAGCTTCTTCCAAGTGAGCAACATAAATTCAATCATCTCCCCTGTGTCTGCCACTGTCACATTATGGCTCCACACAGCACAGTGCATGACAGAGGCAATTAGGACCACTTCACCTCTCAGAGGGGCGAGCGATGGAGTTTATATCCCACTCTCACACATACTTTACTTTTTACTTTACTGCACAGACACACAAACCCGTCTGAGGAAACGAATACCTAAAGATGTCCTCAAGTGGTCAGAACGGGTCGAGAACGAATCAGTCTGAAGAGAAAGGCCAATAAACGTCTTTCAGGAAAACAAGACATTATCGTCAACGGAGCATGAATCATCTGGAAGGAAGTAATCAGTTCCAGCACTGATGTAAAGAGCAGAGAGGCCATTAGTGTAACTCTTGTGATATCTGTCAGGTTTACATGACAGGTTTACAACCGTGCCTGAACAGCTCGTTGTTGCAGTTACAGCTGGCCGGTGACTACTGTATATCAGTATGGTCAGGTTAACATGGTTACCATATTTCTTTCTCTTACTCTTCCACAGAAGTATCCGGTCCGGCAGCTCAACATGGAGATGTTTGACTCCAAAGGTTGTGTGCCGGGTTAACATCCACTTGACACTAAACATCTGCCTAAACCTAACCTCACAAGGTTGTCCAAGAATGGACGTGATCGTCTGTCATTCAAGTTCTTTTTGCACGTGTCTGAGCATTTTGGGATCCATTATTATTCTGACAAAAACCGAATTATGCCATCTCCTCTCTTTTGAAGAATACCTTCTTTTAATAAAAATCATCCATCACGTTAAATAAATGTCGACAGTTATGAGTCACTTTTCTCCAGACGTCTTTCAGGGAAAAGAAAAGAAAACTGCTTACAACCTCCCAGACTGTGGAAAGAAACCGATTAGCTCTGCGTCACACACACTGGCCATACGCTGCTGACATCGAATGAGAAATTATGAAAAGGCAGATTTCAGCAGACTGTGTATCATCATGCTGTGATGCCAGGGATCTGACTTATGGCAAAGATGCTAATTAGAAAAATAGCAGTGGAGCAGAGACGGCATCCAACACAACAGCTCATAGGTGATAATGAGTGTGCTGCAGTATGAGACACAGATGACAAGAGCAGCCAGGAGGGCCACAGGCCTGCCAGTAAGAATTCCTTATCAGTTTGTCTTCCCCTTGAAAGCATTAACATCCACGCACTTACTGTCAGTCAGGTCAGGAGGTGAAGAAGCAAGTGTGGGACAGAGAAGGTGACAGATACAGTCATCTTGGAGCTGCACCATCTCAGCAAATATAACCAACAGCACATTCAATACAGGCCAGTGTCAGGGAGAGGAGGTAGAAAAACATACTACGTTTCACAGTACTAACGAGTATCCCATTATTTACCACGCTGTTAATCTGGTGGCCTGGAATAAATCCTGATTTATCCTGACTCCACAAACCGTAGAGGTAGCCAGCACCAACCGGTGATTCTGCAGACATCATTTATAATTTGTGCATCACTTTCCTATCTCTGCTCCCCGGGCTTTACTGTAGTTCTCTGCCAACTGATGTCCTTGCCCTCCTACCCTCTCCCTTTGTGGACACTAGCCATTTTCATTTCTACGAGACAAGTTATGGGACCCAACTGGGACCATGGGGACACTTTGGGTCTTCTCGATTTTCGGTTTTAGACTCTGTAAGGCTGTTTTTTCCCCTAATGGATTTTGGATAAACTTCTGTAATGTGACCTGTCTGAGTCCATCTCCTGATGTATAATGTTAGTCTTATATTACAGGGCAAATCTAGATCCAAATCTAAAAGTCCCTGTCCTCCCTCTTCGTAGTCAGTTTTTGGATTCTTTAACTAACTCCACTCAGAAGTCTGTTTGCAGTCTGTCAGCAGAAGCTGGACATCTGGTCTGAACAGTCTGAATAAATCCCGCCCGGAATAAAAACATCCCACCACTTAAAAGAGACACTGATCCAGCACAGGAGCTAAACTGTTTCACTGAGGGAAATAAACATTTGATGATACAGACTAAACGCTCACAGATCTTCCTGGTTCAGTGTCAGTGCTTGATTTTCTTATTCCTTTTGCATCACAATGATAAAATACTGTCATGCATACCAATATTGCGACTACTGTTCTCCTTTTAATGGTTACATTTACGCAACGAGATTGAACTACCTACAACAAGATCCTACTTCCCCCTGTATGGCTCACCTATAATATGATTTAAGTATATATTTACTGTGTGTGGCCCGAGTCAAAACCCTGACAGTGATAATCAAGTGGTAAACTACAAACCAAATCCAATCAGGTCTGAGTATAAAGGCTTGGCAGCAATTTAGGGAGCAATAACACACTGCAATCGCATGCACAGGCTGGACAGAACTGTTCAAGATAAGGCTGCTGCCATTTTATGTCCATGTTACTGTCACTGAATCCCAGGAAAAGACCAACAACATGCAGTGTCTCTCAGTATTACCTGTCTGCAGGCGTGTTAATCCTAATGTGGTGGTTTACTGAATATTTGTGGCAGGAGAACAGCATGTGTGGGACTGAGTAAAAATATCAGGGTTTTCTCATTTCCTGCCTCCAAATGCAGAGATGCCAGATTCAACTTGTGATAGCAGTAACGATTAAGCTTTATTGGCTTCATTCTTAGTTGATTCCCAGGTTTATGCTAAACTCGCTTTAACAAACTTGCATGTTGGGATCTGCTGCCATACTCGCTCAGTGTATTTGCTATTTTTAAACAGTCAACATGTTGTCTACTAGCCTCAGGAGCTGGGGCAAGAAGACGAAAATAAATAATTTCTTGTTCTCTGCTGTGGCAACCCTCTTACCTCATGTGAAATATCTGCCATGACTTCACACGATAAACGAACAACGGCACAAATTCCTGATGTCGTCATTATAATGTGTGTCTCTGCAGGGTTGGAATGCTGTTACTGAAAGAAAATATGACGGTGTGAAAACCAACACTGATGTCCCAGAAGGATGTTAGACATATCATGCGTATTTTGTGCATGGTATCAGGAGGATGACGATGTCCAACAAGGACATTTCGCCTTTCAGCTCTTGTGGGAAACGCTACTGAGATCGAGAGTTTCACTGAGATCTTCTCTTTTCACAATTGCTGGAAATTAAAGAGACAAGTGACGAGAGGCCCCTAAGATCTCCATTTCATGCCAGATGATAGACGCTTTAGCAGAGCAGGGGCAGACGAAGATGAGAGAAGACAGAGGGAGAGATGGGGGCAGAGGAGTGACACATAACAGAGTGTAAAAATGTATAATGACCGCTGGTGAGCAGTGGATAGACTGAACCACGGGTCAATGAGGGAGGGATTGTTACAGCATCTTTGGAGAAGACAGTATAATTAAAACCAAATCTGCAGCAAGAAAGTCACTGAAAGATTCAAATCTGTGTGATTCTACAAGCAGAAAGTAACAGTGGATGGTTGGACTTGGAAGAGGAAGGAAATGTTGTCAGAACTATGTGATGGTGTTGGGGGGGGGGGGGGTCACATGGAGATAAATTAAAAGTAAATTAAAAAGATTTAGTTTAAGGAGTGTGGTGGCAGGCTCAAAAAACAGAAAACAACTGCTGGATTGCTTTTCTAGTGTGTTTCAGTTTGATGAATTTCATTACTTTGTGCCATATGAGCTCAACAACCACTCTATCATCAGAGTATGGGGGGGGGGGAGCTCGCAACCAGAGCTGAAGACAAGGACAGTTTGAAGATACAAAAAGGTACAAAAACAAATTAACCTAACCACAATGACATCAGATGAAAAAGGAAAAAGGAAAAGAAGTGGAGGAGGAGGCAGGAGTGTTATATTCCAGCAAAGTGTGACGACTGTGACAGTACAGTCTGCTGTGATATTATGGCTCCTGTACATTTTAAACCATCACCTCACTAATCACAAAACGCACACTCTACCTCCACGGGGGTTTCAGCAGGACACCCGAACGCCCCTAAACCTTTTCTGCTTTTTTGTTTCACAGGAGAAGGATAAGATTATCTTGCCTCATAGTAGCTCCTCACAGCGTTGCAGAAAGCTTCATCAGCCACAATCTGCGTTTCCCCGTTGAGGAAGGCCAGAAAACGCTCCTTCACCGCCTGCAGCTGCTGCTTGTTCACCTGAGATAAAGGAGAAAAATAAAAGGAAAGTTTGGAAAGAGTGAGAAAGGGAGGAGAAGCAAGGCGAGAGAATGGGTTGGTAGAGGAGAACGGGGTAATGAGAGACAGACGGAGAGGAAGAGCAGGATGAATGAGAAAGAGAACATAAAGTACAAGATTAGACTTGTTGTTAGAGTCTCATTATCAAACAAATGTCTTTCATTAGGAAACCGAGTTCCCCAAAAACAACAGAGGAAAACAAATGTGTCTCCGCGAAGCTATAAAAGAAGCTCTGACATGTTTCGAGCCTGATGGAAATACCCACACCCCAGATTTTAGCTCATTAACCACAAATTACATTTATTTTACTTCACTGCCAAAGTTCTAAGGTCAGTTTTAGATTAGGTTTCACATCGATTTCATTCCTTCCAGGTAGTCATTAGTTTCAGTGCATTTCTATAAAATTACCCCTTAGTGTTTCATTTAATTTACATTATTTCTGCGTCGTGAGATCCAGGGAGGCTTTAATGGTTTTTCATGTTCCTCAGAACATTCCTGTATGCAACACTAAGGCAGGGAGCATTATCCTGCTGAAAGAGGTATCAGGGAATTCCGCTGCCGTGAACGGGTGCATTTGGCCTGCTGCAGTGTTTAGGTGGGTGGTGCATGTCACAATAACATGCACATGAAAGACGGGACCCAAGGCTTCCCAGCAAAACATTAGCCAGAGCATCATACTGCACCCGTGTGCTGAATCACAAACAGACCTTTGTCAAAGTCCTTCAGATCCTTAGGCTAGCCTTGCTGCATTACGCAGTAGATCCCACCTTTGACTGGGGCCATCATGAAGACATAATCTGATCACACCAGCTACTGTAGTTAGTTGGACACAACAAGAGATTTCACACCGTCTCCTAGGTTTTAAGGCACAGTCGGTTGATTCCTCAGAGCCAAATGAATCCTCACATCCATCGTATCCATCTCTTCATCTGTCCACTGTGACTATATTCTAATGTTTGCCTTGTGAAATAAATATGAGCCGACAACAACAACACGTTTCACAGAGGAACAATTCGCAGTCGAGCAGAGCAGTCAAGAAAAAAAAAAAAAAGAATTCTCATAAATGTCATCGGTCCTGGTAATTTCTGCCCCGTGAACCAAAGCTGACATATTGTGCTGTATCAGAATTTTAAGTTTTCATGAGCTTTCTAATCACCAGAAGCTGCATGTGTGCGAGGCGTCAGGAGGACGGTGGCGTCGGGGGAAAATTAAACCATTATTCTTCCGCTTGTTGCAACACTGCCGGTGACAAACACATTGTGGAAGTCAAAGTCCCAATTTCCAGCGACACAGAGCGAGCAGCGACTTATCTCCTGCTGACAGCTTTTTGTGTGGGCTTGTCCGCCTTTTCTGTGACTGAATGGAGACTCCGTGGTGTGCCATCCACCACAGGCGAAGAGGAGGAGGAGGGGGGGAATTTAGCAGCAGGTTCTGACCATTCTAATTCATAAGGACTTGACGTCCATTTTGAACAGGTTGAAAATGTCCAACACAGTTCAGCAGAGATTAAGAAAATGTCTATGGAGGGCCACTGTCGCAGTGAAATGAGGCACAAGGAGCAAAGTACATAGAAGGTAGAATCACACAGGTGTTCTTGTATTTTACAGCCAGGTGTTAACAATTTTCTCAGGTTCAGATTTCATTAGTTCACCGTGTTCTTATTCGGACTTCTGTGAATGGTTGTGCAAACTTTAACTGGAAAAATTGGAAGAAAGTTGTCCAAGCATGTATATTTACTTCTTGTTATGAAGTTTTTATTTGTGGTCGGTGCAAACATTCTTTAGCCACGTTAAGTCGAGCTAGCTGAAGCTGTTTGACGTGGTGCTGAAAAATGTCACAGTTCTGGAGAGTTTTCTGGGACAGGGGAAGTTAAGATGTCTGTATAGAGATGTGTGAGACTGTGTAGATCCCAGTATAAGTTGGTGTACCATCAAAATGAATTAGTTTTTGGAATAAAAATAATAATAAGTTAATGGAATTAAACAAATAAAAATCATATTTTAGCATTAAAAGTCAGCACTTTTCTGAATTGATCCTTATGCTGTAGGAATACCTCAGGTAATAATAAAAGTGCATTTTGGTTTTAATTCAGTCTCATTCACCTTTTTATACACAAGAGCATAATGTGCTTGCCTCCTTTGCAACTACATAGGCATTCCCTCTTCTGGAGCCCTTTTGGCTGAATATCGGAGCCTGTCTCTTATGTATTCACTCATACAGATGCATCCTGTCCATGAAATGAGGGGCGACAACCAGAAAAGAAGCTGGATATTCACTGTGAAAAGCCTTCTGTCAGGTTCCAGCTACATTTCTGTTCATGCCTGCCATCCACTAGACTGCCCAGTAAAGAGGTTTAAATGCCGATGAGGAGAGTTTCAGCACCATCAGCGACACAAAACATCCAGGTAGGCGTGTCGCTATCCCCTCATGGAGGTTTTCCACCACTCAAAGGTCAGCAGGTCAACAAAACAGTATTAAAGTGGAAGAACTAACACTTAACAGTAAAAAATACAGTTTGTTTCTGGAGATATTTAGTATTATATTTTACACAGAGTTGAGACACAAATAACAGAAAAACCATCTCAAACACTTTGACAAGACAGACTAGGACTTCTGGAGGCCGGCACACTTCCATTCATTACTGATCGGTGCAATAATTAAACAAACTTTGAAGTAAGGTTAGAAATGAGAATTCACACCTAAAGTGGTGATAGTCACATAACCGCTACTGAAGCGACGCTCAATCGGATCCACTTCGACTCCGACCTCAAAAAGAAAATGACAACACGGTCATGACTGTATAGACAATGTGCTCAATAATAACCAGATTTAATAGGTATGGATTTTGAGGTTGATGGATCAATCTGAGGCTGAACAGACGCTCTGCAAAGTAATAAACAGGGTATCGACACACGGCGATGATGCCTCCTCACTAAATGTGATTTGAGCAGACCAGACATCAAGCTGTCAATCACCATGAAACGGTCCCGGAAAACAGAAAAAAATAAAACCTGTCAACCTGTCAAGCTGACAAAACGGATCAGATCTGAAAAGAGACTAAATTAACTACGAGGTCGACAGTACTGTTATGAAGTTTGAGCTGTGAGTCTGACTTTTCATCCACATAAACTTTGCTAGTGCCTGTTCCTGAGCAGAATTAAGTACAATAACTCAACTGACCGTCTATTTAAGGGCCACGACACACCACGCCGTGTTGCCCTAGTTTCAGTGGTGTGTCCTGCACGGTTGTTACTCATCAGAGATTAAGAGCAGCAGGAGTCTGGTTCCACTTACAACTTCTTACCAGACATATTCTGGACTCTAAGTCTGTGGTGAGTGCGAGTGTTGTGACAACACGCAGCAAACGCTGCCAAGTGCAGTGCTGACGTCTTCTCCTGCTTTTTCTTTTTAAATGACAAATACAGGCGGTGCAACAATCGGAAACCTGCGGCACTAAACGTTTACATAACAGTGCATGTATAAAAGTATAGTCAGTCTTTGTGATTGCTGTTCCTAACACCTGTTAACCATAAAACTGCAGCTTCAAATGTTGAGATGTTCCCACGTCACAGGAGAGACGCTGGATGATGCGACGATGCCAGACGTTTAACAGCTTTTATGGTCCCCAGACGTGACAGAGAAGCCTTCGACCTCCTGCACTTCTGTCTGGGTAAGATCAATGAGAGGAGCTGTGTGTGAACTCATATAGTGCACATTAACGTTTGTTTATGCTTCAAGGCTTCAATTTGATTTCCTTACTCGCCTCGGAGAAGGTGATACGTTTATGGAGGACAGTTAAATGCTTCTTTGGTCTGATGGCAAAGACCTGCTGATGGCGGAACAAAAACAGACTTCTCTGTGTTTAATACATATGAGAGTGTGTGTCATGCTTCTACAAGAAAAATGGCCACTTCTCCTGGTTCCCTGTAGCACTTTGAGCTGTCAAGATGCAGCTCTGGTGAGAAAACACGAAACGAGCGAGGGCGAGACATATCTGTCAGACATCTCAGATTAATGGACAGACGGCAAATTGAGTCTGTAAACACACCCTGTGACCAGACACACACACACAGACACACACACAGAATATGGGCAATCTCGTCAGTGCCTGGGAACATGGAAGTAATTGTAAGTGTCTGTATTACCCAGTCCTCAGCTTTTTGGAGGACACACCTGCCTGGATCTTCTATCTGATCTGCACTTAATTACAGGGTCAGCTGCTTTCTGCCTACGACCAGTAGGCAAGGCAGGGCGCCAAGTAATGACAATTATCACTGTGAATTTGTCTGTGAAACTTCATTATGACGTGTGATGTCTTCAAATGTCCCGTTAATTGAAACAACAGCAAAATAAAATTAATTTTGTTTACAATGTTATATGCCAGAGAAAAGTAATAAAAACTATTTTCAAAGAGGGAAATGTGCAAATATTGACTGAATTAGTATCAGACATGGGAAATATGGAGAGGGAGACATTTCACATCATCACTGACGAGGTGAAGAGTCATTTTTCTATCTATGAAGTCAACTATACTGTGTTGACTGTTGTCAGCTCGATGCCATTCTGTGCCGTTGTTCCACCGTAGAGTCTCTGCATAGTGCCGAACTTTCATCATTCTAAAATGGCCAAGAGTAAATTCACTGCAACATACACTAATTAATGAGGGGCTCAGCCCTAGAGTTCTAATTTAATTAAGGCCAATTGAGGGTATTTTTATGTTGCAGAAATTAATAAGCCAATGAAAATGAAAATAAAGTGTGGTAATTCATATTCTCTCACAGAGGCAACAAGCTGTCAAACCTGCACCAATGGACAAACACTCAAACACTGGTCGGGTGAGAAAAAGTAATTTAGTCCCTGTCTTACTAAAAGAGACCTGCAGTGACACAGTACTGTGGATGATAACGGGGGCAGTGGATGTGGTCATTGTTCCTGTGCAGGTAGAAGCCTGCAGCAACTTTCTAAAATACTGAAGTTAACTTGGATTTGATTCTGGTGGTCAACACTAAATGTCAGAAGGGCAGAAACTGGACATGTCAACTACAACTGGACTGGCTGGTGGAGACACAAGTTTGTCTCGTGTTTAGTTGGACAGTGACTTTCAGATCAGTTATGTTTATACTGGATTTCCAGTAAATAGTCGGACACAGGTGACCTGGGTAAAGAAACTGAAAAGTTCCTGCACAGATTCTCCAGCTTAAAATAATTTCACTAACTTGTTTCTTTAGTTAGAGTTACTGTCATTAATAATCTTTCATCTACAGTCCTTTTTCATCCTCTCTTTCTCCGTCACACACAGGTGTCACTGTACTTTAATCAATTTCAGTCTGTTACTGAGCCAAGAATCATTTTCTGACCACAGTGCTGTCAGCACGAGTTCTTTTATAATTAAGCACTATTGTAAGGCAGTTATATTTCCTGTTACACACTGGCCACCAACACAGTGGTGACGGCTCCAGCTCGCTACAAGCTCCAGGCGCGACGCACACAAACACACAGAGCCCACTGAGCCGTCACACTATTTCCACAAACAGACTGATTGTTTTCTTCCACTCAGAGAAGTTTGCTTCAGACTCAAACAGTTTGTGACAGGAGGAGAAATTTATGCCCTTCACAGTCGCACAGTGTGTGAGGTTCCTGGACAACACACACCTACAGTAACACAAAACAGTTTGAAGCTCCACCGTCGCCCCATGTCCTGCAAATACCCCACCGCACGCAGAAAACGTGTTTAATTGAAATCTATTCTGAATAAGCTAAATAATAAAGTAAAGTAACCTGATGTTATACTGAGTATTACTAACAGAGAGAGGGGCTGCTGTCGCCTGGGGTTTAAAAAGACTGAGGTCTCTGCTTATCCAATCAGAGCAGCAGGCCAATCACGAGGCACCACCTGTTGCTCCACCCACACACAGCTTTTCAAACAAGACGGTCCACATCAGTTCTCATTTGCGACTCCAAGCGTTCGTGCTCAGTCACCTTTTTATCTACAAGTCGTTTGATGGTGGTGTCAGTTGTCCGTCAATGTGCATCTGCTGCACAGACTTCCCACCTGACGTCATCAGTGGCTGACGAGCGAGACACACCAGGTGCAGGGCTCCACACGCTGCCAGGTCAAATTCCACCACTGTGTATTCTGTGTGTGTGACAGTACAGAGCCAAATATCCAAGGGCGATGGCATTTCATTTTAGAGTCATCTTTTCTGTCCATTGAAGCTCAACACCACTGTCAGACTCCACAACTCTACATTCAATCTTAGATTAGCACCAACTACAGTTCAACAGTCCGTCATCAAACTACTTTCCTTTCGAACATACAGGTGTTTCAGTGTCACCTTACACCTAGTTACAGAACAACACAGCGTTAAGTAAACGAACTGAGTCTGTTCATTTTTTCTCCTGTAGAAATCAGTCTGTCCTGTGCAGCTCTGAGGCTGAGAGTGATCACTCCCCTAAGACAAACACATCCTCTCCGCCCTTAATAAACAGCACCAGCTGACCGCTGCAGTGCATCTGAACCGATCATCACGCACACACGTACACAAACACACACCTGACCCACATGCAGCTCTGGTAAAAACATATTTGTGTGTTAAAGGCTTTAGGACTCTCACCTTCATGTGCATCCGTTTAAAGCGAGGTCAGATCACGTTCACACTTTTTTTTTTTAATGCACACAAGCAGCAGAGTTTCTGAGAGTTTCCAGTGTCATGCTGACATTCAGGATCATATCCAAGTGACAAAATGAGACGCTGGAACACTGTGACATTTCAAGACATTTCGAGTGCCGTATAGATGGTTCTGATTGAGGTTTGCTGTGGAGAACTCTTCTCCTCAGTTGATGATAATGATTTTGGTGAACCTCTAACCTTTCTCTTCCCACCGTGACCAAGTGTAACAACTCTATCCTGGGAGAAAAAATAACACGTCCCAATGATCAACCTGTTACATTTAGGACCATGATGAAAAAATACAAAACAATAATTTTCTGTTAAACAGCTGCGTCAAGGAGGTGGACGTGTCATTGTCAAAAACTACAGTTAATAAGCGTCTTTTTTTCATGGCATAACTGTAGAAGAGCTGAGAAAGAGCTGACAACCATGAGTCCAACTCATTTGTGCCTTTTTCCAGTGAATATCTATAAATTCATAGCTGATAAAATTAAACATTTCTTTCACTGGGTGTAGAGACAAACAGTTTCGTTTTATAAATAATGTAATATTAATCAAACAGTGTGCACAGACTCCAGAGGACCAGGCTTACCACCAGACTTTGAAACTTTGAAAGATTTTTTCCTTTGAGTTCAGGCACAACAACTTCAGCAAACTCCAGCACTGATGGTTGGTGATAAGTTCTGGCTTCCAGTTGGTGTTGCAGCTTATCCCGAATGTGTCGATAGGGTTGAGGTCAGGGAACTGCAGGCCAGCTAAAAGCAAACCAGGAAATCACCTGTTTTATGGAACTGGCTTTGTGCACACTGTCACGTTTAATCAGAAAAGGGACAAAAAGCAATCTGTGCATCTATGTATGAACTCTGTTTATAGCTTACATTTTACTGTGTTTAAAACTTTATGGGAAAAATAACGAGTGACTTAAGTTTGTGCTTGTTTCACACTGCACTTGATAGACATGGCACGACTATAAGTCACACAACATGGAACAAAAGCAAACTTCAGCATCCTGTTAAATCTCATCTGTAATAATACATCTTACTGATACGAGCCAGATTACGCCTCCTGTTTCTGTCTGGTCCATCTGTACCATCACCTGCTTCCTCCTCCTCAGGTAATTCATCATCACCACTTTCCTGCTCAAGATTTATTGCCGCTCGCCTCCTTTCCTGTAGACACAGGGATGACTGTACCACACGGAGGCATGAAGAATCAATCCTGAGGCGCCTCTCTTATTTCAAACTGTCAGGTATCATCAAACTGTCTGTCCTAACCCAGGTAGACAAAGTCATACCAGCCGTCAGCGTCATCCTGCACAGGATCACATACAAACACACCACAGCAGGTTCTAGGTCCAACAACAGGAATGTACAGTGCACTCGGTACATACTTACATAAAATAAACCTGTCAGTTGTCTGTGGCAGGTACAGAAATTCAGGGCCCTCGGATGTTGTTATGTCTGTGAGTTCGATTGGAGACACACTAAGGGTGTAGCAAATCAGTTCATACCCTGTTTATTACTTTTTTTCCTCCAGTGCAGAGTTTTGTCAACTCACAACTGAGAAAACTACTTTCAAAACATGGATGACCTACGCTCTTTGCTGTCCTTGAATGCCTCACCAACAGAAGCTACAGGCGTGACGACTTCCTTGTGTTGGACACAGTGAGACGTTCTTAACACAAAGGTGTGCAGACGTAGCGAGATTTCTGGGTTATTCTATCATTTTTGTCTTTATTTGACAGTGTTAGTGAGGATGTAGACAGGAAACGGGGCGCTCCTGTGAAACTCCTCTGCAGCATCACATCCATGTTAACATTAACTTTCAAAGTATGTCGTTTCTTTTTGTCTGTAAAAAGTTGTCGGGTCCCTTAGTGGCCATTTGTGAAGCTTACTAACAGTCACGCTTTATTGAGTTTTCACAGTTTCTTTTTCCAACTGAATGAAAAATGGCAGGTGGTGAAAATCGCCTGTTTTCCAGTCAGGTGGGAGGGAATGCGGCGACTATGCCAACATCTTCCTCAGCCCCTCAATAGTTTTTTCAGCTTGTGATTTATGGTTCATATCCAGGATCTGTCCCTCTGTATCGGAGGAAGGAGGCGTCGCCGTGATCGCTGCTTTCTCAGCTGTTTCCTCGCATTGTTGTTGGCTTACTGTTGGCTCGAGGCGTCCACGTGAATGACACTTTTAATGATGAGAACAGAGACTATGACGAAGCCGCTGTGTTTGACTGAGACAGCGTGAGACTCATTCTGCTCCGACCTTTGATTATTTATTTATTATTCATTATCTATTAATGAATTTATTACAACACCGTTGTCTTTACCATCAACAGCAACCTACCTCAGCTCTGATTCTCTTTCTGTGTTCTGCGTGAGACAAGGAGTGATGAGGAAACACTCCGCACTGAAGAAATGTAAGTTCAAGATAATGACCACACAAATGGCTTTAAACGTCTAAAGTAGTCCATCTAGCCAAATCACATTGTTTCTCACAGTCTGGAGGCGAATGCCCTGCGGCCTGCTCCGAGGCCCTGGAACATTTTCACAATTCAAGAGGCATTTATGTGTTAGAACATCATCTACAACTAGATAACAGCTTGTTCTCCGCTTGTTCAGCCTCAGAGAAATAAACTCCTGTGGGGACTGAGATAAGAGCTTTAATCCGAGAGGCTCTCTGAAACTCCAGCGGATGAGGCTGCAGCTTTAGAGTTTCTTCAAGGCAGAAGTGGGCGACAGTGATCTTGTTTAATCAAGGCCTACCAAGTCATGGTAGACAGATACTGGTAGATGTGGCTGTTAAAAGTTCATTTAAATTGTTGCACTGTGTTACACAGCCTCGATGTGAGCGCCAACAAACTGTTTTACATGAAAATTTATACTGAAAGAAAAACACATCCGAAAAACAAGGAAAGAGTTATGAGTGCTGGAATCCGTCTTCTTTCTAATGACTGCTGGTGGATCGAGCCAATGAGGCGGAAAAGCTTTCCACTGGGTCACAGCAGGCAAAGGGAGCAGAGGGAGGAGAGGAGAGGAGAGGATGGAAAAAACAGGAGGAGAGCAGCGATGACGGAGAAGAAGCGGCAAGAAATAAAACAGAGAAGGTGGAGGAGGAGAGGGGGGATCTGAACTGCGGAGGGGGGGAGGATGAGAATGAAAAGACTGGACTGGGGAGATGATGGCTGTGACTTCACCAGTGGAGGGATAAATATAGAAGCGGAGCGCTGCCTCGGCTCGTTCGCAGAGGCCATTTGAATCAATTGATCATTGCTGAGGAGGAGAAGTTAAAGTCTTTTATTAGATTAGAGCATCAGAGAGCCGCAGTCGTGCTAAAGTGATCTGATTCAAACCACCTCATCACCAGCAAAATACGTTCCAGTGTCACCTGGCACGTCCTGACATTTTATAAATGTTCACACCAACAAGCCAGAATTTAAACCTTGAGAGACGATCGTTTTATAAAGTGACTGTACAGCTCCAGGCATTTATTGCCACATTCATTTTAGCTGCTTTCATGTTCTCAGTATCAGCATCAGAAGCCCAACAAGCTCATCTTTCATGCTGCAAACTGTGGGATAAAGTATTGATCCTCTAATGAAACATTCAGTGACAAACTCTGGCCTCGAAGTTGAGCTTCTAAAAGTGAGGATGCTATTGTAATTCACAGCCTCAACGAGTTTCCGTCTGTCTTTTAGAGCCTTTTACCAGTTTAACCCCTTCAGGTGTTTCTAGTGGCTCGTGCAGGAAATAAATTCCCAAAAAGTTTAACCACATTAACAGAAACGAAACCGTATCACCTGTCATGAAGCCAAGAACTACCACCTAATGCTATGATGAGAAGCCAGAGCGAATACTGCTAAAAGGTTCAAGGCGGAGAAAGTTTCAATGTGTGACTGAAACAAAACGCATAATGTTTCATATTTACATAAAAGAAAAGTCATCAATACCCGTCTGATATGATGATGCCTCAGAGTCTGAAAGAGACCTAAAATCTGACGGACGTGAAGCTAAAGTTAGCCCAACAATAAACTGAGTCATCAATACGAAATGCATTTGCAGAGATTGTAAAAACTGATTTACTGTTTCAGTCATTTCTCAAGCAAAAAAACAAAAACAAGAAAATTCTGGCTGCAGCATCTTCAACATGAGATTTTTCTTTCTCATAATATCTGATACTAAGCTGATTTAAATTTACACACATGCACGCTTTATGTTGGGCTTTGAAATTGATAATGAAAATAATAATTAGTTGCAGACCTGCACATGAGGAGTTTGTCTGTTGATCAAAAAGCATTTACCTTTGCGTATACTTTTCATTAAAACCGAGACCTGTAGCTTCTCAGCGGTTTGTGCAAAGCCAGGTTACGAGACCAAAAAGGTTGAGTTAATTAAAAATAATGAGCTTGGGTTTGTGCCTCTTCCACATATTTCAGCCTCTGATATGATGAACCTCATGTCGGTGAAAGGCTCCGAATACTTGTTCACATCTGAACAGATTAGAATATTGTGAAATTCTGATGGATGCAACATCAGATTTTATCATTTGATATATTTTTGTTGATTTGATTTTACTTCTCTCAGATGTTGTCAAAAATCATCACACATATGATTCTCCACCAAGATGAATCTAACTTTTAGGTAAATCATATTTGATTAAAAAGAGCAGACGGTAAACTTAAATTAATTTCATCCATGCAGATAATACTATCTACACTGCGTATGATCTTTAGCTCAGTATTTTCCACACTTAACCATTTTCTATCACTGGAGTCTGGAAAATGTTGTTGAAAGTGTTTGATTTCTGATTTAACTCCGACTCTATAGATAACTGACATTGATTAAAATAAAATACGAGCTAATGAGACCGCTGCCATCAAAGAAGAAAGTGTGTCACAGCAAACAAAGAGAAATGACTGGATTCTGAGAGGCGACCAGAGAGTTGCTCTGATGACTGTTTCAGGGTTTTTTGCTGACAGTAAAAATATGTCTAATGTATTTGTCATTTGTGGCACATAATGACAGGCTGCAGCGCCCGCGACTCTCTACCATGAAGATCAAAGATAAAGAAAACTGCCTGTTCATCCACAAAGGACAGACGTGTCAGACGATACAGAAGAAGTGTTTCTATTCACACGGAAAATCGTTGTCACTGGATTTCTGCAGAGGGATCATTAAAATTTCAACAGATCAAAATATTTCTTACAAAATGTCATTTAGCTGAGGAGCAAACCGGTGACGGTTGTAAAAAGGTGACAACATTGTGTGGCCTGAAAACGAAGAAAATAAAAGTGCACGGGGCCCAGGCTCCATAGAAATACTATCAGACAGTAGCATAGTTTAAGGCAAAGTCCGTTATTACAGAGCCATGAGGTGGTAGTTAAACAAAGACACAGCTCCATGCTGACATTTATTTTTAGGGGCATCTATGAAACAGTCAGCAGCTCTCGTCAAAGACGGAGAATGTGATGTGCGTCCTGAATGAGTTGTACACTGAACTCACTCTCACTGGTTGCAACATTCAGTCAGCGTAAGGCTGTAAACCTAATAAAAGCAGCAAGTCGTCTCCAGATGTCTGATGTATTAATGATTATTAGCAAATGGTGCAAAGAGCATACAAAGAGCGTAGAACTAGCAGCCGATGGCAGCACGTCTGTTAACGTTTGGGCTACTGCAGCCGGGTACACCGTGAGATGTTAACTTTCTCCAACTTTCTAAGCAATAAAGCTTGATTTGTTTCTGGTTTAGATCCGTTTACTCATTTGAAACCAGCTTAACTTAACACAACCAACACTGCTGCCGGTGTGAGTCGTACTTTACAGACACTGACATATAACCACACAAGTGCCTCAAACGTCTCTGTAAAATACAACAACAATAGTTTGTGTCAGTGTGACTAAAAAAAGTCTCGTTTTGGGTGAGCTCTACCTCCCCGCTGCACTCGCACGTCCTCACAACTCCAGGACCATTAATGAGTCTCCAGACCGGGCAGGTGCTCTGCATCCTAATGAGAATGTCAATTATTTCTGGAACATTAAATTCACCGCTGCTCCGCTCCACAAACAACAAACACCAGGAGGACTGCAAGCTGACGGGAAATATCTGGAAGTGTGTTGAGTGTTTGATGTCGGCGAGGCCAATGTGGGCAGCTGCTACCTCAAGTTATGAACTCTGTGTGTGTGTGTGTGTGTGTGTGTGTGTGTGTGTGTGTGTGTGTGTGTGTGTGTGTGTGTGTGTGTGTGTGTCTCTGTGTGGGAATGTGAAGGACTGTATGTGTGTGTGTGTCTTTTATCAGCTGAGAGCAGAGGCGCTGTAGGGGGAGAATCAGCCATGTCAAATCCTGGAGACTGTTTCCCCTCGACAACAGAAGTCTCAGGTTTTGTCTTCTCACTTCATTTCAGTTCTCTCACTGCCGTCACATAAATGGGCGACTCTGTCACTCACTCCATTACAGTAAGGATCTATGTCTGTATGTGCACCGCAGAGCTGGGGTCAGGGCATGGTTAGCGTAGCTTAGCATAAAGACCGAAAAGCAGGGAGAACAACTAGCCTGGCTCTGCCCGATCTTCAGAAATACACCAACCAAAGAGTCTTAAGCTTCTTAAGTAGCATGTTCTAGTTTTTAGATTTAGGGAGATTTAAAAAGCCAGAAATATTGATTAGTAAACAACAGTCACTATCTGCAGTTTCCTGAAATGTCGGGCAGGCGCATGTGGAAACTCATATACAACTGTTCTCCCTGTTCTTTCTGTGATATTGTACAAAATGAGGGGTTTTCAGGGATTACATGCAGTAGTAGTAGTAGTAGTAGTAGTAGTAGTAGTAGTAGTAGTAGTAGTAGTAGTAGTAGTAGTAGTCGACAGGTGCAAGGTTTCCAACATGCTGGCAGCGGGTTGGGTCATGTGCCGGGTCTGGAAAAGGGAACCGCAACTCGTGATTCTAACGACTGGTGAACATTAAAGAGTTTGTGGTTTATTAATAGTAATATACAGCAGTATACAAAAAACTAATATGAACAACTCTCACTGTAAAACAGTGTTGCTGCTGCACTGTTTTTCATTAGTATGTACCGAGTTAAATCTGAGGCTCTGCGTGGAGAACATGAAGAATAATCCCTCACAGGCGACGATTATATTTTCAGGGTGAAGGGATCAAAGACAGTTGAAATGCGGTACGTTTGCTGCAGGGACCCTCATCAGAGAGTGGTAGAGAAACAAATGAGGCCCAGTATGATCCTACGTGCCATTTTGCTTTTTGTGTCGTTATTTATCTAATACCAAACATTAAAAACTCGGTCCGTCTCTGCAGGTGAGAAAAATACAAACTAGTAAATCCACAGTTCTGCCAGCAGGACGACTTTCTGGTGTCACAAAGCCTTTGATAAGAGAAACCAAAGCAAGCAGCTGCATCCACGAAATGTAAAAAAAATGAATTTAAAAATATATTAAAAAGTCTTCTTACAGCTGGAAATAAATGTTTTAAAAAGCTCCATCTAGCAGCACAGCTCTTCCCACCATGTGAGTGTTCGTTGTGGGGATGATGAACAGTCATTTGTCATCATTTCAAAAATTCTGTTGAATTATCAAATCAGCTGTTAAACAACAAATTAGAAACTCCTTACTTCCACACGCAACACACGTCCTTGACACAATTAACAAAGCTCCTTTTAAACAAGACATTACTCATTGCATCTGGCACGACCTTGAGCTTTATATTTTATTAGACCAACAACAACAACTCAGACAGACGTAACGCTGAAGCTACAGTGAGACAGTGATGACTAACACAGAGAGGTAATTAAAAGGTTGAAATCAGTATCAATGAGCAGTTAAGATGCAGATATTGGTCTGAAGGGTTCAGCCGTGAAAAGCAAACGGATTGCTTTTACAAAAGGAATCATTTCCACAGACAGAGCTCTGCAGGGCCGTCGAGCTTTAGCACAACAAGAAAGTATAGTACTGATGCTTATCAATGCCATAAATCATCAAACCGAAATGTCTGGTTACAATAATACCAATTTATTTTTATAAACATTAGAACTAGAGTGAAAGTGTTTCCACTGGAGTTTTGTTCATCTGGGGGGGGGGGGGCTGATAGACAGCTGATGATAACTGAACATTACAGTGAAAAATAGATGCAAACAATAGCTGCAGCCCTGTGGGAGCTGCAGCGCACGCAACAGTAAAGAAAAGCTTCCTATAAAATAAATATATAAAAAGAATCACACTGTGCACACACACAGTTCCTGCTCACGCTCCACTGCTCTGCAAAGCAGAAACACAGAAATCAGTACATTTGTCCCTGCACTTTATTTTATTTATATATTGGCATGTTGAAAGTCAGAATGGAAGCAAGAGAATATCTGTAGATCAGTAATCAGTAGAGATGTGCTACATCACAACATCCACGATAACACAAGCGTAAATGTTTACCCCGTAAAAAAAGAACAACAACATATCTCAGCAGAGCTGAGACATTCTAACACAGTCACCAACACCAACACCGAAACGCTGGAACTGCAGAGCATCTTAGAGCACCCATACCTCGTAACACACACGTCCTTAAAACAAACTGCTTCAGAAAATAACTTCATGAAGCTGCATCGTGGCATGTCTGATTTGTCTTTGCTTACTTGTGTAAGTTTTTGTGTTTGTTTTTTATCCATCCAAGGCTGCCACGTGAAATCAGATCATTTCAGTTGAGCCTTGGATTTTTGTTTTGGCTGCAACATCCACTGCTGTGAATCTGATTGCTGACAGTTCATCGACAATTTGTGGTGGAAACTGATTTCAGCCTTGAACAGTTCGATTCTGTGCCGCATTTCCTCCATTTCTTTCTAATGAAAGACTGAAAGCATCATGACTCCATAGCAGACAGAGAGATTGCTGCCAGGCCATGTTCACTGCCAATGAGTATTTACATCACCTATATGTGATTACATCCAGTGAAGTCACTGACTAAGTTTAGCTGTGAGAGACGAATCACTGTCATTTCTGAGAAGCAGCTGCTGCCAAAACGGAGGTTTAGGTGTAGGTGGAAAAACATAAACCAGGATGTGACATACAGCGTGGGATTGCTTTTCCTCTTCTAAACTCAACAGCTCAATTACCCAGTATCTGACTACCAAAGTAATCTCAAAGGAAGCATCAAAACAAAGACAAACACAAATCTAAATGATAGACATGAGAAAATCTCAACACCTGTGAGAACGGTCGTGAGAGCCAGGAAACCAGGATTCAAAGTGCAATCTGAAATTGCACTTTACTGCACAGGTACATGAAGGCACTGCAGCGGAGGCAAAAAGTCCCAAGAGCGTTTGCAAGGGGACAACAGAGCAGGCTTCTCTCACCAACCGACTGGTGTGTGAAGGAGTGGTGGAGACACCTCGGGGGACTTCATTAGTCACCAGAAGCACCAAGCGAAACTGCAGGCTGATCCGGCTGCCACACAGCGACACGATGTGAGCCGCTCAACCTGTCAATACCTTTTATTTTATTTATGACGTCTTATAAATGTAATCGGCCTCCAGAGGACTGCAGACGACAGCGTCTGTCTGAGTGGTCCAGGCAGCGTGTCGTCAACCATCATCTTCTGATACTTCCTGGTTCAAACACAAAGCTGGGATCTGAAACTGTTCTTTGTCTTCTGGCTCTGTCAATATTTTGATAATTTGATGTTGGGTTAAAGCTCTATTAACCACACACAGTGTAAAATGAGATAAATAATGACTAAAATGACAACATGATCAAACCGCTCAGTCCAACCCTACAGTGCAAACATTTAGCTGCAGAGGATTTTTGGTGTGAACTCCCCCTCATATCCTCAAACACTTATGTGTAATCAGTCTAATGTTCCGTCGACTCCCACTGTTCTGTTGTAATTTCCTTTATTGAGCATGTGTAGGTGAAGAGGAACCAACGCTAAGAGCAAGAAGGCGAGAGGTTTTCCAGAGAGGATGATTTGAGTGCTAATTCAAAAAGTTTCCACACTACATTCTGGCCCCTCTCCTGTGGGTGTACAATTCGGAAAACACGTCCTCACCAGAAAAAAGGTAACGGTCACTGCTTAAATAACCAATGTCCTTACAACACAGGAAGCAGCTTCAAGTTTTAAAACCAGTGAAATAATTTATTAGGTGACAGATGCCACTGGTCGGCCAGGTTCCTTTGTTCTCCTGATGTCTGCGTGGGTTTCCTCTGGGTATTCTGGATTCCTCCCACAGTCCAAACACATGCAGTTAGGGTTAGACTTAATTGGTGACTCTAAATTGCCCACACTGGTCCACCCAGCCTCCCTGCTCTGCTGCTCTCTTTGACCATCTGCTAGGATCTGCCACGCTCTTCGTTATTACTTAAATCTTTCAGTTTAGGTAACCTAGGTAGTTACAGAACTATGAAACAAAACTCACAGCGACAGGATGCATGAAGAGTATGAAAATGTTGAAGGTGATTTTAGCTTTAATTGTGCAGCAACTAAAGTAAAAAAAGAAAAAAGTAAAAAAAAAAAAAATCACTTGTGTTAAGGCTCAGAAAGCTGCTGAATAAAGGTGCTGCAATCTTAATGAGTTTTCTGGAGCTGCACAGCAGCAAAAATCATTCGCACATATGCAACAACTGAACTACACATTCTACTTAATTTTGAGCAACACTCGCAATCGTTCCAGGTTAAACTGAAAGACAGATTTGATTATGACAACGAAAACACACACACACACACACACCTCAGAAAGGAAACATGGAGCAGCAAAGAAAACGCACACTGCTGATTGCTCCATCTTTCCTGCCAGGCTTTTCCTGCTCGTGACCCTGATATCTGTGCAGTTCCTCTTCTCACCACAGAGACACAGAGTTGCAAGCATCACAACTGTATGCAGGGAAAGAGCCATCTCGTTAACAGATGGTGTCGTTCTCCCAGATGACTTAAAAAGGCTAAATATACTTCAGTCATTAATATACTTGTGCGACCTGCCCGAGTAAAGTCTCAGTTTAAGTCCAAGTATCCTCTTCTTCACCCCATCACTGCAGACAACTTCTGAACTCTGTTAGCGTGACGGTTTCTGGTCACCTCTGTGACTGAAGCCCCTCTTCTAGACACTAGAAATATTTTCTCACTAAACCTTTATTCTATGTGCTTATTGCAAACATTTTCTATGTGGTCAGGTTGAACACCCAACATGCAATTAATGCAATGATTCCTGCACAGCAGCAAACAATCTGCTGTTGTCAGCATCTACGGCAGCATGTAATGCAACAGAAAGTCAAACCTTTTTAGCAAACTTGTTTTTTGGTTATGTAACGTCCAACACAGCTATTGCATGCTTTCAATCATCTAAATTGCACCTTGCTACATTGCTTATTGAGAAAAGGCTCAAATGGGCAAGCACAGAGTTAAACTCTGTGTTCTGTACTGTATTGTAACGCAACGCTCACTGCAGAGGGTTTGAACTGACTAGGGGCCGTCTTTGGCCCCAGAGCTGGGCTGACTTGCTGTCTGATGGTCTTCACGGAGCTCCCTGCTCAAAGCCCTGCTGAGAAATCCTTTCACTTGTCTGAGAGGAAGAGGAGGAGGAGGAGAGGTTACATAACCCTCCGAGAAGAGCACCATCTCAGGGAATCTGACAGGGGAAGGAGAGATGACAAAGGAGGACGGAAGTCGCCTCCAGCAAATCTGCAGCCAAAAACTGCGCCCACTGCCCAGCGAGAAAAAAAAAAAAAAAAAAAGAAGCAGAATCCCCCAAAGCCTCCACATGAGAAGTGGTTTCTTTTAGCAGAGAAGCAGGACGAGGTAGTATTTATCTTGTTTGTGTAATAAACAGCTGCCAGGGGATTAGATGTGTGCAGGGAGGGATGCGTGGGTCTTCATCAGGAGGGGGCTTCTGCAGTTATGGTTTCCCTGCTCAGTTTGTCAGACACGACTGGAAACAGAACAGAAACACCGGGGGAAGACCGGAGGCTTCCAATGTTTCAGAGGCAAGACAACACAACAGGTGGGAGTTCCTTCGTTATATAAGGCAAAATATCTCAAATGAATGCATAAATATTCACTTATTAGCATTGGTGCATTAACTCTGACCACATTCACTAGATTCCACATTTCTCTATACTTTTAGTAAGAAAAGCCTCAAGGCTGCATAACGGGTTGGCGAAAATTCAGAGACGCTGCTGAGCAAGTCTAGTCCACAAGGTCAGAGGCTGTAACAGTATTAATGCTTCTTCACTCAAGGTCATGAGGGAAAAAAAAAAATCAAGGCTCCACAGTTTTCTGTGGCACCAACAGCTGCAGCTTCTCGTCCACCTTTACAGACAACAACAACAGGAAGGAGTTTCTGCAGGACTGCAGAACAAGAGCTCTGAAGTAACAAAGTAAAGTTAGTTTCCACTGGGTGCAGTCACAGTCCATCCACACATCAACCAAAACTGGTTTGTAAAGATCTCAACTCTCTCAGACACCAAAAGGTTCACTCCACACAAAGGGGCTTTCCCACCAGCAGAGAACCAGATCAGTTCTCAACCCTTAACAGAGGGTAGGCAACTTAGGATCAAACTTCCCAGCATGTTAGATTTCGTTATATCAAAATATATCCATCCTCTGTTCCTTAATAAATGATTATTAGTTTGGATTTCTTTGTGCCCTACAAAGAGAAAACTAGATTTCTATTGACTTCTCTTCTCCCTACATGGTTTAGTCGAAGTCCTGTACAGATCCGATCAGATTTGCAGCTCTGGAGGGAGAGCCTGATGAGCTGCTTTACAACTTGAGATGTAAATTATTTATTAAAACTGAGAATGAATCTCAGTCACTGGGCTCTGATGAAATAAACATCCTTTATTTAATGTGGATGGCCTCAGGTAAAACCTGGGCTGTTTCCTTCCCCTCATCTGATTCACGACATGTTTAATCTGCTCCTGAAAGACTTCATCAATACTAGGCGCTTGTTCGATTTCACCAAACATCAGTCAAAAAGCCCTCTGAGACAGAAGATGGAATATTATGTACTTATACACCTTTTATTACTTTCTTTAGCTCACGACTCAAGAGACTTTTTCAGCAGCCTCAGTCGGACGAGCTGAGCATTAAGACTGAGAGAAGCTCCTCTCTTCTAACACTTCAAAATGTCTGATCTCTGAAACCAGACAAAATCCCTTCAAACAACAAGCTGACAGGAAGCTGCAGAGCTCATTGAGTCCAACACTCAAACTATGTAAACAAGAAAAGACAAGATGTTGCACGGCTGGTTTCACAGCTTCAGCTCTACAGTACTTAGTCTGAACCACAGTTTGTTTCATATCTGTGGCTTTGGTTTAAATTTAACAACCAGCATATTGTGTTTAAATAAGTCATCTTATGCTTCTCGTGTTCTGATGCTACATACTTTTGTGAAGTTGGGTAAACATGTGTTTGCTTATGGTTAGTGCTAGAACAGGTGGTTGATGTGTCTCACTGAACGTGTTGTTTACTTTTGGTAAAAGTAAAACCAGAAAAAACAACAATGGACACAGAATAAAAACCTGTTAGAGTTGTTCAGTGTTGTACTGCTACAGTTTAATGAGACAGCATCCAGAAACTGGGAAAGACAGAGGTGCCAACACCCACTGTTTTGGGCATATTTTGGCCCACAGGAAAACGTCCACAAGCTGAACAATGGAGCTTTGGTTCAGAGGAAGTTAGGCATCATAACATTTTTTTCACTTTTTAAAAAATCATATAATCATGTATTAATGGATTAACTGTATAATAAAATGTAAACCCTGAAATAAGCATAATATGGTCACTTTAAGGAGACTTTTAAAATTAAACTCTTAAAATTTCCAACTTTCAACAGTAAGTGATCCAGACTGGAATAACGGTATCAAGTATTCTAACATCAGACTCGTTGGTTGTATCCATCATAATGTGTGTGATAATGTAAAGTCACCACTGTCTGCAGGCCTCTAAATACTAATTTGCAGCTTTTTGCCCATAACTGTGATGAACGTGCTGAAAAAAATAACTGATCTGGCATCACTCACACACCACTGTTGGACAACGTTCAATGATCAGGATCAAACCGGTGCTGATTTATTGTTTCAGTTGTGAAATCCCAACTCTTTTAGATTATGAGTATTTTAAAAAAATAAAGTAGTCACATGTTCAGCTGTTAACTGATATATTATATAAAGTATTTACTAAACTTTGCGAAATAAAGGAAGATCACGATTTATCATGAAAATACATCACAGTAACTGGAGTAAAATGACGTATTAGCAAATTTTATTTTCCAGTCACGTCTTTCAGGAGACACTAAATCCCCCTCCCCAACCCCACATGTAATGTTGATGTGTTTTCTGGGAGGTGTCACCCTGAGGTTTGAATGTCGTGGAGGCGCACAGTGAGCCCGCTGAAGGCTGAGTTTGTGTCTGGGCTGACACTAAGCACCAGTTTGCATCATTAACTCCTCCTCCAGAGCCTTGGCGGCCAGCAGGAAACTGACGGGACTGAAGAAGACTGCAACTTTTCTGTGTTATTATTAGTCCTCTATTACTTCAGTTCCTCACAACTCAGAGAAAACCCTCAAAGAAGAAGGAAACAGGAACAGTTACCTTGTGTCATCTCCTTTTTTTAAAAGCCAGATTAGCTCCATGCGCGCTGGGATGATCTGTGTCAGTATTTTGTCTCCTGGCCTGTTACTTTCTCCTTTTTTAACTTAAAACTTGCATCAGCATTCCTGCGTCTTTACCTTTCATTCTAAACTGCCAACAAATTTAATGTTATGAAACCAGATCACAGAGAGACCGGCTTTAGAAGTTCCTCATACCAACTGTGAAGCGGGGAAGACTGGTTTCCAGTTGTATGCACCTTACTACGGGAAGGAAAGTTAGAGACACTCATTCCTCTGACAGACTTTAAAGCTTCACTGGCTTTTATGTCTAATAGTATTTGTGGCAGTTTAAATTAGTGATATAATATAATGATCTTGTGTAGGACTCATTTCAAGTATCTCGTGCAGGAGAGATCTTTCTGTTTCGGTACCATTAATAGAGGTTATCAATTATCAAGCTTTGTTAAATTATATAAATGCAACGATTCATTCAACTAAACGATGTGATTCATTGAGAACTAAATGGAGTTTTGTTATTATGGATGGGTACCGAGGTCTGATGGATCAAAACAGAAAAAACTGAAGCTAGTTGTGCTCTCTGTATTTCCACCTACCCACTGTTTTTACCACTTACCCTGTTGAGGGCAGCAGCATATATGTATTTGAGCATATTAACACTCATGGATGGGGAATAAAATACCGTTAAATACCGTGAAACCGTCATAATACTGTGATACAGAATGTTGGTCATACCACCCAGCTCCAATAACACACAGCATCCCGTTAATTGCAGCAGGCTAGTTGGCTAATCGCTGAAAGCTTTAGGGTTAAAAAAAGAAAATGTCAACATTTCCAGTTTCACATTAAGGCTGCAGCACATCGACAAAGAAGACGAGAGATGTAAGGTGGACAGTGGTCACATCTGGCCAGTATCCGTTGCTCTTAATTAGGCCAATATCAGCACAGATATTGATCCAATGAAGCAGAGCAGAGCACCTCTCATCAACGCTGTGTGAAATGTCCTCAGATCTGCTTCCATCTGTTTTCATTGCATCATTTTCTCCCTCTGAGGGCTCAACATAACTTTTTCCTCTTGCAGATAAATCCACTCCTGCCAATGATCCGTTATCCTGGGTGTTTTATTGATTTCTCACTCGTGCAGGCTTCCAGAGCAGGGCAAGAGTCAGGGGATTCAAACTGGCAACCAACTGCACACATATGCGCCTACCGCCGTCTCCCACCAGGGAGTATAGTAACATGAGAAACTCTAACGCCACTGTAAAACAACAAATCAATGCCACATTCTCCAGACTTCACACTTTATTTATGAGTCAGCGCAGGGAGAAGCAGGACATCCAGCATCATTTGGAGGGAAAATAAAATCTCGAGAAGCGGCTTATTTCTCCTGCTTGGATCTCGAGTTTCTGTCTCATTAGTGTGACATGGGTTTAATATTCTGAACTTACACTTGTGCACAAATAAACTCCCACGTCTGCCTTCTGTCGGAGCAGACTCATCACTCACACATACGTACGCAGTCAATGAAAATACCTCGTATGCATATTGAAATTAAACACCACGAGATGCTCAGTAACAAGTTTCCCAGCGGGAGGAGAAGATGGTGGGGGTTCTGCACTCAGAACTGGCTTCTCTGCTTGCTTCATTAGTGGAAGCTCGCAGGTCCAGGCTCCCCTCCAGCACAGCTGAGAGGCATTCATCTGAGTCTAACACGGATAAACTCGTGTGAGAGAGCTTTTCAACAGACCAGCTGAATGGCACTCGAATGAGGTGTGGCCAAGGACAGCACTTCAGTGCATCCTGCAGTCAAATGCGTCCAGAGGAAAGTTAAAGGAAAAATTCAGAAAAGAACAGTTTCAGATTAAGCCTCATATGTTGCAGAAATTACAGATTCATCTTCATACATTGCTGAGTCTCATTCAGCAACTCTCATATTAACCACAGTGAAGCTACATCACTGTTGCCGAGCAAGTGTCAGTGAAAAGGCAACACACTCAGTTTGCACTGGGCTTAAAACAACTACAGAGAAAGTGGATCATCTCATCTGATGACAGATGCCTGAATAGATATCGATTTTAGTTCAGTTTAAAAACTAAATATGAACTAAAACCCTGACAAGCTCAGTTCCCTCCAATGTCTTTACTACTATGCCAGATTACCTTTAGATTTCATTCGACTTAACATTGACATCAGCCGTACAAAAGCAAATCACACAGCACCAGCAACTGAAGCTTCACCTTTAAAAAGGTCAAGTATACGTTGAATTCGGCGATAACTCCGTTCACCGTGCAGCGCTTTAAAGGACATATACACACTTTAATGCAAAGTAACAGCATTACTCATCGCCATGCTGCGAGTGTTTTGATACGGCGACAATGTGGAAGCAAAAGAAGAATCGAGCAGAAAAGTAACTATTTTCATAAAATAAAAGACTCGTGGTGAATAAAATATCAGCCGAATTAATCGATGTGTGGCTAAATTAATATATAGATTCTAAGGTTTGTTGTTCGTTTTAAGTATTTTGGCAGGTGAGATAATCCTCTTTAAATGGACACGTTTTCAAAGAAAGTTCACTGGCGGGTTCCTGCATCTCACACAACAGGTGCATGTGGTTTCAGCGTGCGGCACAGACTCACCTTCTGCTGCCGCCGGGCCATGTCGGTGGGCTGCTTGGCGTTGAACGGGTAAGCGATGCACCGCAGGACGAAGACATAAATCTGCAGTTTAATCTTCCTCTCCTCTTCCTCCTTCTGGATCCGCTCTCGCTCCTTCCTCTCCTCCTCTTCACCTGTAGCGCCGCTGTCTTTGGCACCTTTGCCGTGGGTGCCTCCAGCTGCGGCGGACTGTCGCTGCTGGCCGCCCGCCCGGCTGCTGCTGCTGCTGCCGCCGCTGCTGCTGCTGCTGCTGTTCCCCTGTTTCCCCGCAGAGGAGGCAGCCGGCTTCTTCGGAGCCTCCTGCACAACTTCTGGGTCGGAATCCCCGCAGGTGTCTTCGCTGGAGGACGGGTCCAGCATGGTTCACGGCGCTAAAAGTCCGGTTCAGACCGACGGAGAAGCAGCGACACCTGTTTGAGCCGGAGTTTGTTTGTTTTAGTCGACGTGGCGTTAACGGCGGCACTTCACCGACCGACGGTCTCACCCCGCTGCGGTCGGTGGTGCGTTTGGAGACGCGACCTGCGACGACCGTCGGTTTTCTGCGGGGTGGAGGAGGAGGGGGGGGGGGGCGGAGTTTTCACGGTTAATATTTTGGGGGCCGTCGCCGCGCGCGCACCCGGGGATGAATGTGTTGGAATGGCAGCGCGCGCCCGCTTCTGCACGGTGCTCGCGCGCTCCTCCACACAGGTGAGCAACCTGTAGCTGCAAGCCAGAGATGGGAGAACGACAGAGAAGAGGGCTCACTCTGCTTTTTTTCCTACAACCACAGAAGTCGCTGCGAGTCGCCTTTATTTTAATGTTGATAGAAGCTTGTTTCTGTCAGGAAATGGAAACAGGACGAATAATAAGGATTTAATATTCACTGTCTGGTGAAATGAGCGGGTTTGAACTTAACACACAGACCAGAAAGAAGAAAGAAGCAGCCTGAAAACCTTTATAACCTGCAAACGTTGATTATGCTGCGGCAATATGGGAACTGTATTTGTATTTGTTTCCACAAGCAGATGTGGAACGAGTATAAAATGGAACTACAGTTTTGACTTTTTACTTCAGTAAAGTGTTATGACTGTGTGCTTATGTGCCTTAAAACTGTAGGCAGCTCAAATACAGCTCTTGATGACAATGATAATAAAACGTGTGTTTCTGCAGATTCTCATATCCTCTGTGTTTTACATTTTGGGCTGATAATGACTTTATTCTGGTGAAGTTCATGATGTCTCTGCAGAGCACACAGCTGCTACACGTTTTACCCAGCGTGTGATACATCTTCATATGAAAACGATCTTTGACTTGAAATTTTATGCAACATAATTCAACACAGACTACAGCTACACTAAAGAAAAACAATCAAAGGTTTAATCAGAGAACATATCTGAAACGGTTTCGACAGAAACTAAATAATATAAACTCTGTGATGACTGGATGATAAATTATTTACTGTAATAATAAAGACCACTGCAGCCACTAGAGGTCAGTGTTTCTCTGGTGGATTTAAACCAAACACACGGCCCGACGCGCAACCTGTGGGTTTGCACATGCGCAGTGCTGTGGACACAGGAAATTACAGGACTGTACAAGTTAACAATTTCATTAATGATCTTTTACTTTCAGTCTTAGCTTCCAGATTCCCGGGCTGGTTTAGGTTCTGGTTTGCAGCTACTGCTCCCACAACCCAGTAGTTATACTGCACCAAAACACTGACGGTGCAGCTCTACATGAACAGAATTGCTCACACATGTGCATCCATTTTCATTGTGTAACTTTATTTACAGTCAGAAAGACGTTTTTTACAGCTGTAATGAATCTAAAAATAGAAACAAAAAACAGCACAGAAATGAAGAAACTAAATAATCAGGTTCAGAAGGTTTTCACACTATAAAACTCATTTAACAGTCTGAAAAAAAGTTCCTCCTTCACAATCTATTATAAATATACATGCACACATGTTTAGGAGGTTTCAGTTCAGTTTGCCTTCATTTTGTAAAGACTTTTATTTGGACACATGGAGGCAGCAGAACAAGCTGACAAACTCCAGTTTTCATTGGCCTTTCGGCTCTTGTCCACCAGCTTCGACTCTGTGTGTGTGTTTGGTGCTGGGCAGCTAATGTGCAGAGGCTTTATCAGGTGATGAGAACAGTAAAACCAAAACTAGGAGATAAAAGAGGCTAAAAGACTCTGGGGTACGTGACATATCGCCACAATCGCCATATTTCCCACACCACTGTTGACCCATTGTTGTATAAAAATATCATTTGGTTTACTGCAAAAGCAAGAAATGAACCTGAAAGCACCAGCAGTTTGTTTCGGGGAATTTGTGTCATGCTTAAGGAAGAAGAAGCAGAATTTTTCTTGTGGCTCAAGGCAAGTTGCAGAAAACCACGGACCCCTTCTTTGTGCCTTCAGCTGCAGATAATAGTGAGTGTTCGGGCTTTTCAAATGGTTACATAAGAATAAATTAGAATTAAAGTTTGTTCAAATTAATACAACCCACGCGACATAAGATATGTTGGTCACACAGGATTTCATTCGCAGACGAGTGCATAGTTTTTTTAATACTCAATGATCGTTTGTATTTATGGGGAAGGGTATTTTGTAAAATAACTTCTGATAATCCTGTGTTTTTAACCTCATATTGTCCAGCGACAGCAATGAGCCTTTCATTACTGTAACTCTGGCATGTTTACAGTTAATTAATGTGCAGCGTCCCTGTCAAATAAAGTGGAGTAAAAGTCAAGTATAATCACTTTTAGTTGCCGACTCATCCCGCTGTGCTCACTCATGCAAATGAGTTCTATTTGACTGAATTGATGCACAGTAAATCTCTTACGCTGGCTCTCCAGGGAGGCGGTGATCCCTTATTCACAAAATAATGATCAAGCAGCAAATACGTAGAGATGGTGTTTAGCTGCACTGAGTGAAGGACAAACACAGAACATGTGAACGTGTCATTGAAAATGACATTTTTTGATTTGTCACAGCCCCAGACACAAACTATTTTTCATTTTCTCTAGGAGTTTGATGCATGGATTAAGTCTGTTGCTTTCTTATTGTAAACGACTCCCACATAAAAAAAACAACCTTAAACCAAGAATGTGCAGCTCTAGCCTGTCTGTGGCTCTCAGCTTCAAGCCTGTTGCTTCCTACTGAATGTATAAATCTTTAAGAAGCGTTCACTACAGAAAACTACAGATCTGTGCTGTTTTTAAGGCTCAGTAGTTTCTTAAAGTGTCTGGTCACTTTGCCTTTAATAAATGTTATTCAAACAGAATTAAATGGTGTATTTAATGGGGACTATTTTCAGGGGCGGAATAAACCATCAGCAGGATAATTTATGAATTTACTGTATATAAACTATGTATGTTAATGTGTGTTTATTGCAACGATGGAACATGTCAAGTGATTGTGATGTGTTTTTCATAGTTTCGTGATAATGGAGCTCTGTGGCACAGGGGCATTAGCTATATCAGGCTTTAGGTGCACACAATACAGTGTGGAGCAGAACACATTCATCCTCTCAGCTTTCAGAGAGTAAAAATTAACCTGCTGTCCTTAAGAGGTCTCTTAGCCTCACAATGAAAACTACGCCTGGGCAGGCAGTCATCAAGGTGCTGTGGAGTTGAAACCGGGGAGGACTGGCGCCCAGTCAGGATATGTGTCCAAAGAGAAGAGTGGGACTCCCCACGTTGCAATGGCCAACAGGATGGCAAGGACCCCGATCACGTTAACACCAAGCCCAGCCTTCACCTGCAGTCACAATCACACACAGAAGTTAATAATAATTTAGGACTCAGGGGTCAGAGTGTTGTCCAGGGAAGCTTTGGCATGTGGCCAAGAGGAAGTGAGAGTCCAACCACCAATCCTGTGGTTCAACATGGGTATTCTGACAGGGCTCAGCCCCTTAAAGCTGTGCTGGACTGTCCTGACCCCTGTCCACCACAGGCATGGGCTGATCTTTCGATATGCTTTGGTGCTTTGTAGATCTAATACAGAGATTTTTGTTAATAATTCAGCTTCTGTGTGTATTACAGAACTCACCATGTCCATGATGGTGATGTGTCCATAAGCAAAGACGACAGCATTGGGGGGGTTGGACACGGGCAGCAGGAAAGAGAAGGATGTGCACAGGGTGGTGGGGATCAGGACATACAGCGGGTTGACGTGGATTGCCTCCGCCTGACGAAAGACACATCAGACAAAAACCTCAAACTCTAGTGTACATATGGGGGGAAACCCTTTTCTTCTGATTGTGCCAAGCCAGATCCAGGAACACCAAAACAAACCAAAGCGTACCACGTCATCAGTCAAACACAGTGGTTTGTTCTGGCTGTTGTGGCTTGGAATCACATTGCTGCCAATGGAACTGACATTTAATGATGATTCTACTGCTAAGCAAAATAAATCAAAACCTATTAGAACTAAACTAACTAAATGGGCATTTTCTCATTTAGCTAACCACCAATCAGCTGTGAATTTACAGGTCACACAAGGCTGAACTTTGCACTCATAGGGTGATCACTGAAAGCTTATAAAGGGACTGTAAAAGCTGCACAGCAGCACAGTGATCTACAGATAAAGAATGATTTTATAAATTTATGAGGCTCTAGTTGTAAAAAGTAACACATTGCCAGCAGACATAAATTATGAAGACGATCTCTCCAGTGCCACATGCAATGAACTTGCAAAATGTTTTTTATCGTTTGGCTTCTAGTCATCTTAAGAAATCAGGGTCAAGCGTCAACATTGACTGTCATTTGTGTCGAGCCGAGAGTTGGTGCAGTAACGCTGGGCAAACCTACCAGAGGAGACAGGATGGGGAGGAAGATGGTGGCAGTGGCGGCGTTGCTGGCCACCTCCGTTACCGTGGTGACGATGATGCAGGCGATGCTGATCGTGGCCAATACTGGCAGCTCACCCAGAGGTGTCAGCAGCTCGGCCACCCACAAAGACAGGCCAGATTCCTGCAGACACACACACACACGCCTTAAAATTATCAGTCAGAAAAAAGGCTTTGAACCAGTTTTGTTCCTGGTTTAAGATGATAAGAGTCAGTTCACCCAAAAAGAAAATTACTTTGAGCTGCTCACATTATTAAAATATGACATATTAAAAACATCAGCAACATCGTTGTTTTAGAAACATCCACAAATCAAAAGTGTATTGAAATTCAATACTGTCTATGAAGTCTCTTTAAAAAAAAACATTAAGAAAATAATTTGGTGTCTTCCTGCCTTTGTTCTGCCTATTGAGTTTGTAAATTAGAAAAGGAGAAATGACATGACAAAGCCCACGTGAAGAAGTCCTTGAAAGTGCCCACAAAATTTTTGTTTAATCAATGTATTAAAAACCAAAAGGAAAAAGAATGAGTTGTAGTTTTACAGAAATTATGTCCAACTATTTGTGTTATTAAGTGAAGGCTGCTCGCTTTAGACAGAGACAGGTTATCTATTTGCTACTGTTTCCAGTTTCTGTGTTAAGTTAAACAGCTGCTGGCTATACAGTAACTATGTTTTGTGCACAGGAACAGAAGAGCAACTGATCTTCTCCCAAAAATGGAAAGCTATTCATTTAAAGCATTAACCTACAGTGGAGGTAAGACATTAATGTTTAACACACCTTTGTGCCTTCAGCAAGAGCAAATCCCCCACCAACGAGCATAGCAACTTTCCACGGCATTGAGGCCTGGAACTCCATCCAGGAGATCATGGCCTCTGGAGGAACAGAGGGAAAAATCATATCTTTACAAAAATCACTTCCCTTTACACACTGTGTGAATCAGACATAAGTGGACACAGTAATGTAGAGGATTGGCCAAGCTATAAAAACAATCTAGAAAGTTCATTGCATGTGGCACAGGGACTGTGTCATGTGGAGTTCCCCAAGGATCAATTTTAGGGCCACTTCTGCTGAATATCTACATATTCCCACTAGCTCTGATCATGGAAAATAACAAAATAAGAAAAAATTAAGCTATTACAGGAAAAACATGTGTGTATGTATATATGTATGTATGTATGTATGTGTCTGTAGTATTAGACATTACTTTATTTTGTCAAATCAACCCCACCCCGCACCCCTAGAGCATTGGCTGACACTGTTATGTAAAATAAGTTAAGCCGAACAAATTGTGAACAACTGGATTAATCATAGTATGTATTTTATAAATGTGTCGTCATGCATGGTTTATATAAGATATTCATTTTTAAATGACTTATAACTACAACTTTCAAATACCATATTTTCTGGAGGGTCCATAGGCAGGTACAATAAAGAAGAGGAAACCCAGAAGCAAAGCCACAGTGGCATCAGTGATGTAACCCGACTGACTGTTCAAGACAGGAACAGAAAAAATAGATCAACTCCTCTGTGTTTCTTGAGTGTTTCCAAAAGGATCTGTCTGATGTTGCAGTTTTCTCTTAGAGTCAACAACTCTAATAAATAAGACCAAATGCATGTTTTTCTGATTTTCTTTTCCTGTTTGTTGCTCTCAGTCTCAAGTATTGTCTCAAAGTGAAGACATAAAAACAGCTCACAGACAGATTTTTTTTTTGAAAAACTCTGTAATTTCCTAAAACAGATGGTCACAATAGTTTTACCAAATGTTACTCAATCAAGTGGAAATTGTGCATTCGTCGGGGTCTATTTTCAGCTGCGGATTAATCAACATTTGGTGCTCCACTGAGCAGTTCTGGCAGCAGGACTGTGATAATGAATGAAGGTGACTCACTTAGGGAAAAGAGCAGCCCAACCCGGCATGAAACCTGGAGATCTGGTCAACCACAACAACACCATGATCACGAAAACCACCCCAGTGAAGATCTCCTGAGAACTGGAGGGAGGGAATGCATGAATGAATGAATAGATGAGTAATTAATAGACAACTGAATTGATGAATGGACGAATAATTGAATTGTGCGAGGATGGACGAGTAACTGAAAAGATAAATTATAGAATCAGTCTGAGAGAATGATGGATCAAAGCATTAAAATGAATGAACACAAAACTGAACTAATGATGATGGATAAATAAATGGATGAACACATAACCAAATACATTGCTTAACCAATACGTGAAGACATAACTTTCACAATGAGTAAATGCATGAATGAATGAACAGAAACCTAAATAGGACTAAATTGACTAAATAGAACAGGAACATGTACATGAATGAACAAATCACTGAAGTGGCTGAATAAATGAATCAGTGAACATATGAATGAATGAATGATCACCTCATTGGTCCCAGCGACTTGTACTCGTCGTCTAACACTTTTTTTGCTGCCTTCTCTTTTGCAGACTGCTCTCCTCCACGTCGGCACATGAAGCTGAAGCTGTGAGTGTGAGACCAGGCAGATCACGTTATTGGTAGGTGACAGAGAAATGCTCACTGTGACCTAAATGATTGACTTTGAACGGTTACGAAGTACACTGAGAGCTTGTGGCTAATGAAAAGATTACTGAGCATGTGTGAAGGACAGCAACGATCATCATTAACCTGTCTGACACCATCCTACTACTAATGCTAATATTAGTGTTATACTCATGTCTCACCTTCAGATTGTGTTGAAATGAAAGCAGGTATCAGAGAGTTAAGACACTGAACATCCGTCAGTTCCAAACTGTGTCATTGGATATTATTTTACTCTTGAGAGGTTTAAAGTTTATTCTTCAAAGTAAAACTCAACTGGAACACCTAATTAACTCAGCTTTCTGTTTGCGGGTCTTTGGTATTTTTTGTCTTTACATTAACAAAAGCAAAAACACAACAGAAAGACCAGATTACAGATTTCCTCGAGTGTGTAACAGTAAAGTTACTTAAAACCTGTGTTTAAGAGACTGACAAAAGACTACACCATTTCTAATGGTTTAAAATGAAACCTGGTAACTGAAAAACTAGTTTTTAATCTACACCAGCCGCTATGTAATAGATTCCTATTTTAATACCTGCAGTGTATCTCCACAGTGATAAATCACACAAGCAATATAAACATATAATAATACTTTGATAATATTCATATTATGCATGTGAGACAAAAAGGGACAAAGGGAGAAAACGAAAGACAATAAAAAAGATAAGGCTGATTATACAAGCGAGATAAGAAGCAATGATGTAAAGACAGGAGATATGTGTGATTATTGGAGCAGACGGTGTTTCAATACTCACTCTGAGCCAATGAAGAGCCAGTACAGCCATATCCATGTCAGCAGCAGCATGATAATACTGATTGGGAGGCACAACAGGAGCCAGTTTCCGAAGTTAATGCTGTCGCAATTTGGGTACATCCTGTATGTAGAGACAGTGTTTGAGTCTGATTTTGCATTTGCACACAGAATCTTTTAATTCTTCAGTGTTTCGTTGTTATGCCTGGAGAGCTACTCACTGGTGGAGATACTCAGAGAAGATGAGGTTGGGCGATGTTCCTGGCAGGGTGGTGATGCCTCCGATGCTGGAGGAATAGGCGATGCCAATGCACATTGCTTTACACATCATCAGGTCCCGGTTACACCTGCTGGGAGCTGCAGGCGAGCAGTCTGGAGCCTGCAAGACAACACAAAGGAATAAAATACCTATTAAAACAGCGACAAGTGGCTACAGGTGGCAGCAGTAGAAATACAGACATATTATAATCACACAAGCAGTAGTAGTGTTAGTAGTAATAGCAGCACTAAAGTAGTAGTAGCAGTAATAGTAGAAGCAGCAGTAGTAACAATAGCAGCTGTAGATACTAGTGGTAGGATTAGTATCTGTAGTATATGTAGCAGTAGCAATAGCAGTGGCAGTACCAGTATGAATAGCAGAAGTAGTCCAGTGACAACAGCAGTGATAGCAGTAATAGTACTAATGCTAATCAGCCACAGTAATAATAGTAGCACTACTAGTACTATAGCAGTCCCACAACAGTAATACTAATAAAGGCAATAACAGCAGAGACAAAAGTTACAATTACATCACAATTTGTAGTAAAAATGTCAAAAGCAGAAGTACATTTACAGAACTACCATTAGCCTTTAGTTAGTCTTTACTAACAGCTGCTGCAGAGCATTGAGTATCTGAGTATTAGTAGTAGTAGCAGCAGTAGCAGCTTAACAAATGGTCTGAGCTTATTTGTGTAGTGGTTTTTGTACCTGAACTGCGACCGGCTGTGACATTGGCTGGATCTGAACACAAGTGAAGGTTTCTTCAGGACCGTCTGGATTCTTCTTGTCACTGAGAAACAGCGGAATGCAGTATTAATTTGTACTCGCTGTACCACAAGAACATAGACCATGAGAACACTCAGAACCCAGATGGACAGTGTAGGAAACAGAAGTGACAACAGCAAACATGACAGAAACAGAATCTGTCACATACCTCATAATTTCTTTCATCTTTTCAGCATGGTCGTCATTTTCTGCAAAAATAACAGACTGTAGTTAACTTCTATGAGAGGAGGTGGATTTAATTGCATAGCGATTAACAGAAAATGGCAGAAAATTGCTTCTGTGAGTGCTTGTGATGCTTTAGTCCCAGTGTGAAGCTAACAGGGATGATTGCAGTCTGACTTTTCTCTCACTCTACAGAACTTTGTGTGAGATTGATGGAATTTTGTACTTGACTGTTCTACATCAACTTTATGCATATCTGTGAGATGGTTTCTGGGCCACTTCAACTTCCTCTTTACTTTATTAAATTTGGGGCAACACATTAATTCCCTTTAAGTATGTTTCTTTCCAAACGCCCGATGCTGAGTGAGTAGAGTTAGGTAGTTTGTTCTGCCGTCAAGTGACCATTAAACTGAAAAGCTTCACTGTGTGATGTAGGGACCATCAGACGCCGTTCTTTGACTGCCAATGAACAGCACTCATACATTACACAATATATCAACCACAATGAACTGCATATCCAGATACCATCCAGCTGCAGGTTGGGGTTGTGTTCTCCGGCACATTCCTCCTTGGCCCTTAGGATCTGCTGGAGAACTGCCTCCACAATGGGCATCACCATTGTAACAGCCGAGGTGTTTTGGACCCACATGGAGAGGAAGGCACAGCCGGACATGAAGCCCAAAATCAACCTGGAATCATGACACAAACATCAGTCACCCACAGCATTTACTTTACAACCCACCCACACTAGCCTGGTGGTAACAGAAAGCCAAAAAGGTGATGCTCACCATGCTGGGTTGACTCCCACCATGGTGACAAGCCTCAGGGCGATTCTGCGGTGGAGACCCCACTTCTCGATGGATGTGGCAAGACAGATGATGCCCACCAGCAAGAAGTGGAAGTCTTTAAAGTACTCCTTTGCCACCTGGAGTGGAAATAGAGACAGAGAGAGAGTAATAAGAGAATAATACTCTACAAGCAGAGAGTGGGAACTATTCCCATTCTTCCCACTTTGTTGACCAGATATGAAGTTAGCTAACTTTTTACCTACAGTTCTGTTCGTACCACGTGTTCTGACGCAGGCACTTTTTAAAAAAAGATTTGCCACCATTGCGTGAAGAAAAAATGTTAGGAAAGAAAGAAAAGAATAAAACAGTGAACATTTTAGTAAATGTTGTCAGTAAACTGATTTTAATTAGCAATAAATCTGCATGTTTCATTGTCCTTTATGAGTTTTATTGTTCATCAGTACAACAAACCAAATCTAAACACAAACATTAACATATTGTTGGTTTTTATTATTAAACCTTCTAACAAACCATTGCTTATTTACATACCCAGCAGTTATGAAGAAATATTCATTTGAACTGGTATTTTCTGGGTACTTGGCAAATGTTGATGTTATCTCAGTGTTTGGTCTCTACCTGTTCCTCAGAGAAATATGCCTTAGAATGACTCTAATAACGAGCAGTGAGAATCCACAAAAACAGTTAAACTGTGGGCCAAACAGTTCAGCAATGAGCTGGAACTCACTATAAAGCTCCATAAAGGGATCTGGGTAGTTCTAAAAATACTGATTATAGCTGTTTTAATTTGAAGAATAATTTGGTCAGATTAACTCACAGCTGAGGACTTCATGATGCCAAACATGGGGAAGAGGATGGCGGGCAGCATGGCGGTCATGGACAGAGGAATCACTTCTGTTACCCAGTACGTCGCCATCATCAGCAAAACAAAGGCACATTTTGCCTCCTTTAGTGACAAGACACAAGTAAAACAGCTTATATGTAAATAAAAACAAAATCACAAATCAATTTGACACAAATGTACAAATTCTGTTAATAATAATACAAATAGCTGCCACACAAGTCTTGTCAGTGCTTATGTCGACAGCTGCAGTTCTGATAATGTCCACTAGATGGTGTTAGAGAAGACTGGGAACATTAACAGCTTCTGTCTTTGTAATCCAAGTTATCTAATAATTCTAATAATATCTAATTCATTTCTAGCTGTGATTTGTAATTTGTTTCACAATGTACAGTTGGGAACACGCATTCATGGAAATCTGCTACAGCTGGTTTCTGTGCGTTGTCTCAAACTGGTGAAGTAACACAGAGAAGATTTATGAGGAACTGTTTGCTAAAAACAGAAATATTAAGAATAAACAATAAAGTAAATGTGCTGCAAAGTTCAGTAAAGCTACAAAGATGGATCAAATTAACTGTGGGCTGATCATTTAAAGGCCCGTATAAGTTTCAGGTTGTACAATAAATATAAAAAAGTATATATTAGTGCAGCTTTAAAGTAAAAATGGATAACATAGCTCCTCTCACACTTCTGACTGACAGGTGATTACAACTGGTGCAATGCAGAGATTATATTGTGGTAAGTGTGTGCAGTGCCAACACGATGAACTCAGTGACACTGTTAAAGAGTTATGACAAGAAACAGTAAAGCTCTTTCATCTCTTTAATTATTATTGTTGCACCAGTCTGGTGTAGCTGTGTACATTAAAGGAGACTCACCGGCGTCCCAATGACAAGTGGAAGAGGAAGCAGCGCCAGAGGTGTAAGAACGACCAGGCCGACGGTGTGATAGTTCCACACTCCTCTTCTCAGATTCTTCAGCATTTTCTTTTCTTTCTATTTTTTTTAAACCTTTCTTTCTTCTCCTCGTTGCCTTCTTTCCTTTCCCTTCTCCTGCCGGTTCCTGTAGTAATCCCCCAGTTGAGACACTTTACGGCGGCTGATGATTGACAAGTTGTTGAGGTGGCTGGAATGCAGTGTCAGGCTGACCTCCTCCTCAGCTCACACTCAAGTGCTGGAGGTTGTATGTTATATGGTCATACCTTAGGCAAATGTGAGGGAAAAGAAGATATTAGGTCATAGACATTAGTATCAGGAGGTTATTATGTGTTCAGTCAACTAAGACAGGGTTATCTATGGAGTCACATGAAGGGACCTTCATCATCTGAACGCACGTTTGTCTCATTGATGTTTCGTGAGGGTGGATCTTTTGGGACATTTGAGCATTAGTAGAAAGGGTTTGGCAGATACAGGTCAGAAGACACTAACACACTAAGTTCTTCATTCAGTTCTTAGAGTTAATGTAGAAGAAACGTCCACAGCACAAGACATGAAACCTTCTCGCTAATCACTGATGATTATCTCTGTACCAACACAAGTCGAGATAATAATGTGACATAACCCCTAATTTCACACTTTAGCCTACTTCTGCTTTCTGGTCGAAGTCTGTATCTGTTAATATTTGATTTGGAGCGGTTGACTGTAAAGGTGGATTTTGTTACTTTTGATGGAGAGAGGTTTACTTTTTCTGGGCTGGGTGTAATCTGCTATGACAGAATGAGGAAGGATGGCAGCAATGGCAGGAGATACTGGCAAACTGAAGATGGACATTGTGTTAAAATCACTAAAACTTTGTGGACCACTGTGTAGTACAAAGTGAGTGTGGTATTTGCATAAAGCAATGCCAAACCTGTCAAATTTTAAAGGAAATGTGTGACTCAGTACTGAGAAACCAGGCTACTGTAGAGGCTAATCTGTAGTCGATACTGGTGTTTCATTGACCTTCTTTTACTCTTGCACTTGGTGAACTTTGTGTCCTATTTTTTATACTGATTTCATCAGAAAACACCAAGAGAGGATGCGAAAGAAGCAAGTCTGGTGTCACTGATGTTGGGATGTTAGTTTGGCATTCTTTGAATCAACACTAAAATAAAGAGAAAGTTCAGGGACTCCAGTCTGGATATATTTATATCTAGATGCATGAGATAACTACATCCAATATAAATGTATTTAGCAATAATGCAGGCTACTACTGTTTCCATCGTTTTTGAGTTAGCACAGTCCAAATCAAGTTGTGCTAAAAGTTCATAGTTGGATATTTTTTTACAAAGAAAGCCACATTTAAAGCTGATTTTAGGTTAACTGACATTAGGTTTTGTATGAGAAAGAAACAGATCAGCAGGTGCTGTCTCTAATGCTAGGTGACTAAGAATTTAAGAGAGGTCACAATGTGCAGTTTAAAAAAAAGCTATGAGAAAAAAGCTAATCAGGTTACTTTTCATTAGATTTGAACCTGGAATTCCTCTATGTCCACGTTCATGTATCAGCTATGCCCTGACTTTTCATCTTGACTAAAGGTGAACAAAAGGTCAGCGAGTACAGTTTGGCACACTTTTCATTTCACTTCACCGCTGCCACCACAAATTTTTCACTGAATCATAAAGAATATATTTAGAAATGGCTGAAACCTTTTCAACTGTTTATGCTGAATTCACCAGATGACACACAAACACACCAAAAACCCAAAGTGTAAGAATGGTCTTCTCCATTATGTAATTTAGTTTATTCATGCAGAACATGCACGAGCACATCAAGAGACCTGCTTAAATATTCTTTACATGAAGAAAATACTATTGGAAAACAGGCAGAGAGTACCATCTCCTGATAATTAGATCACCTTACCTCACTGGCTTGGTTCCTCCCTTAGGTTCTCTCTGGATGTGAAAGCATCTGCAAACATTGCCGCTATTAAAACGTCCGTTGATGGGCTTTACCGCTCGTTAGACGTCACACGAAGAGAGATAAGCTGGAGAGATACCTCTTCGCAGAAACAGGAAAAGTGAACATGAATTTCATTCCTAGAATATCTGGTATCCTTTAACTTCTTGTCTTTAAAGTCCTGAGTGGGTTGTTAAACAGTAGTCAACTCTATTCTTGACCTTTGATCCTTGGTTAATGACTGTGATTATAAAGATGCGTTATTTTTACTGAACACAACCAGGACATATTTGACTGGAAATATTTTAATCACAGATTTTAACTGACAAAAGACACAAATACACAGAGGTTTGAGTATCGCTACAGAATTAGTACAGACGTTTACAGTGTTTTAATGAGTTAGAAAGAAAAGTCTAAACATTTATCTTCGTCAGTAGTAACTACTATCAGCATCCTCCAGTTTACGCATATACAGCTGGAGCTGCTTGAAGTGATGCTATTTTAGACACAGTGAGACAGATCATCATTCAGTCATTTAGACCAGTGCTTTCCAAAAAAAGGGGAGTTCTGACTGGGAGTGGGGTAAATACATTTCTTATCATGTGAAGGGGCCATATTTTATTTTATCGTTATTTTAGTTGCAACCTCTATTAAACAGATCATCAGATGCCAAAGTCATGTTTTCCCACCAGTCTGCTCGGTCTGTTTCCACCGTCGTCCAGCGTTGGTAAGTGTCTCTGCTTCAGTAGTGTTGTATAGCAGATGTAACAGTGGTCATGTTACACTGTGATTTCCTGCATACAAATGAGCGACTCTGTCAACACCAAAGTAATATTTGTTGGCGAGGTCGTCTTGTTCGCTGTCAAAATGTACGGCTGGATTTTAAATGATAATCAAATAAAACTGTGTGACACTGTAAAGCTGTGGTTTGTTTATGTAGCATCTGGAGCCAGTGGATGAAGGTGGGTTGATGCTCAGTCCCTGTGTGTTTCGGCCATAACTCAGTTCACTGGCAAGTGTGGGGGCAGAAGCTCATGGGAACTATTTCATGACAGTTCCTTCAAAAGTTTGTACAATGGATTTTGAGATTACCGTAGTCCTGTAATTCTTTTGGAGGCAGGGTCCTGGACTCTAAGAACTCGTGTGGCTTTTATTTTATTTCAGAAAGCAAAAGATAATATAAGAGAGTGAGGAAACTGCAGCAGATGTAAGAAAACACAGGCTGTTTCTTAATAAGGTGAGCCCGGTGTGGTGTCGGCGGCGTGCTTGCCTGTTGCCATGGTCATGGACTTGGAGATGAGCTGGTTGGGTCCAGAAACTCGGCCATGATGGGGATCTTGCTGAAGTGGCGTCGAGCCAGTGCGTGTTTGTGCTTGATCTCGTGGATGAACGGAGCCTCGTATGTCTGAACACACACACACAGATGAATGAGCCTCAGTTTGCGCAACAGCTGGAGTCAAAGAAACACCAGCAGCTGCTTTTATTGTTTGACCAGACAAACAAAAAGAAAACTGTGACAAATCACAGACAACATGTACAGGTATGTGACCTTTCAAAGGTTAAATATACCTTAAGACTAACAGGAAGCTTTAATTTAAGATTTTAGTTTGGGAACAATCTTTTCCTTCTGTAGCATGAGAATACCTGCACACAGCCAGGATCATAAGGAAACGACCACTGACTGCATGTTTCCTACCAGTGATGCTGCTGTGTTCCCAGAGCTCAGCTGTAAACTTAGCTTTTAACATACAAACTGCAAATTACAGGATCAGGATCAATTTGAAGAATCAGGAACTAATGACACTTTTCTACCAAATATAAATTAAAACCAGGAAAAATATAAGGAACTAACGATACTGTGAAAGTCTTTGTATACTAATTGACTGTTACCCAGCTGCTGTTACACACATATTACCTACTACATATCACATATTCAACAGTGCAGTGCACTTTACTTACATACAGTATATTGCTGACATCCTCCTTTTTTCATTGGATATCTTTTATTTGCATATACTTTTTTGTGTATGTTTTTAAACATGTTTGAATTTGTCTTAGGAGGAGTCTTAGTACACAATCAATCCAAATATCAAGACACAGATAGTGGGGTCCCAGCGCGGTGGAGATGGGGTTTACACGTGTGATGTGGGTGTACAGACCTTGTGGACATCTTGCACCTCCAGGTGAGCTGAAGTCTCTTCTTTTGACAGCAGAATGCAGTTCCATGGGCTCCAGTCCATTTTACGCTCCCAGCGGACAAACACCAGGTTGTAGATGTCGCTGCTGGCATGGAGGGCTAAGCGGGATGCCCAGACCTCTTCCACCAGGTATCGCACATCCTCTGCCTGCGAAGACATACACGTTCACATCAGCACTATATAAACAATCCAAGCAAACTCTGCAAGAACAGAAAATGTCTTGTAGCAGCTGGATAAAACAGTGAGAGTAATCACACTGATATATTAAGGGCAGTATACAGTCACCTGCAGCAGGAAGGGGATCTTGGCGTCCTTGTTGAGCTGCCGCTCATCGGCTCTCAGCCTCTGCAGGATGTTTTTATAGCAGGAGAAGTCTTCGCGGGATCTAGCTATGTTGTCAAGTCTGGCGCAGTCCCTGCACCGACCATTCGCACGGGCGCTGGCGGCAAGACTGAAGTCTGTAGAGCGCAGGTACCGCTGACAGCTGCGGCAGAGGATCATGTTGTTCTTCAGCTGAGAGGGACTCTGGGGAACCTGTGGTAGATTTTACATGGATATAAATAGATACTGTATATCTCATTTATACTGATAAGTGTCCAGAACACACAGAATCACACAGCATGACACGTGGCTCACCCTGAGAAGTTTGGCCACCGCTGGGTTAAACGCTGGTGTTTTGATGTATTGCAGGAACAGAGTGGAAATCCTCTTCCTCAAACCCTCCAGGCTGGCTGCCCTAAGCCCCCGAGTCATTAGGTCTACCTCCCTGTCAATCAAATCCACAATGTCCCGACTCAGCTGACAGTCGTGCTCCTGTCCAGTAACAACAAAAACAATCACAGTGCACATTTTTAATTTATATTAATTAGTGTTGTACATCAACATGTTTTCATGTTTTCATGGTGTGTGTGTGTGTGTGACTGTGTGTGTGTGTGTGTCTGTGTGTGTGTGACTGTGTGTGTGTGTCTGTGTGTGTCTGTGTGTCTCTGTGTGTCTCTGTGTGTGTGTGTGTGTGTGTGTCTGTGTGTGTCTGTGTGTCTGTGTGTGTCTGTGTGTGTCTGTCTGTGTGTGTCTGTGTGTGTCTGTGTGTGTGTGACTGTGCGGTACCTTGACCATGTGCTTCAGTGTCATCAGGATGTGGAGTCTCTCGTCCTGGTTCTCAGTGGACATGCTGACGTTGTTGTACAGGTCTCGCAGCTCTCCCGCTCTGATTGTATGTGGATTGTCCATCTCGATCAGACGACCGTCTGCTCCTCGCCACCGGTGTGGAGCCGCAGACTGAAACACACACCAGAATACTGCTAGCACAGTGGAGGCTAACTGTGGCCCTGATGAGCCAGAGACCTGCTGGCTTTATAACCACCCCTGCACTTACAGCTACACCTGATCCAGCTAATCAGCAGGTGGGGCAGGGATAACAGTACGCAGGTACAGTAGTACTTAGTAGTAGTAGTAGCAGGGTAAAAGTTATTCTATATGAACTACAGGTACTACATAGCATACAACAGCTACTCGTCCTATCTAGTTCAATAGTGCTACGATACAGATACCGGTATCACCAGAACCACTACTGACAGCCATATTGTTGATGCTACCACTGCTTCTTACCACACATACTAGATCTGCTTCTTCATCTAGTACTAATAATAATAATAATTCTGACTAACTTACTTTAACCTACTTGAGTTTGACTAATACATGCCAGCACACACTCACACTCTCTCCTTATGTCTTTGGTTGAACATCTACTGACACAGTAATCAGTCAAATATTTTTTAATCTAACTCCAACATCTAGAGAGCTGGAAGCAGAGGTTGAACAGTGACCTTGTCCAGGAAGTCCCTGACACCTTTGTCGTAGTTGTTGTGCTGTACGGCGATGCGGTGGCGTCCGATGGTAGCGATAAGCTGTGTCTCCTGCTCCAGCAGTGAGCAGAGAGCTGCCTTCCTCTCAGCTCCTCGCAGGGACAAGTTGATCTGCTGCTCTTCCTCACACCTCCACTCTGACACACACACACACACACACAGTTTCAACATTATGTTTTTCATCACTTCACACACAGCGACCTCTTTTTTAACCTACTCTCCAGAGCGTGGTACAGCAGGTTGAAGTCCTCTCTTTTCTGTGGGTTCATCCAGCGCTGGCGGCGGTCTCTCAGCTGCTCCTCCTTCTTCTCACTCCTCTTTCTCTCCTGTAGGTCCAGCCAAGCCAGCCGGCGGACTCGCTCTCTCCTCAGTTGGTCAACCTCCTGCCGGGCGAGCCATCGCCGAGCAAACGACTGCAGACAGATCACCTGGTCGGGTGATGAAAACAGAAGTGAGCAGCCATGTGTCCATTAACATAACCATTTTTCCTCTTAAGGGTCGAGAGGGTGCTGGAGCCAGCTGTTCTCCTTTAATAAGCACTCAGTTGGACTATTGGTTTATTTTGTCATTGTTTTTGCACATATACAGAAAAATATTATCACAATTCATGTATTTAGCTGAAATAATGGTAAGGTATTTGTTACGTCAACTGGATGTAATGTTAATTTCCTAAAGATCGATAAAGTCGTATCTGACAAGACACCGAATCATGATCAATTTAATTATACTAATTAACAGAAAATGCGTCTTTGCAGTTTGTTTTAGTGGCTAATGTGTTTTAATGATTGTTGTACAACACTATCACTATCCTTTGGAGAACTAAGAATGCGTCTCAATGTAAATCTGCCTACAGCAGGATGTCCCCAAAAACTGTGACTCTGAAGGAGTTACACACTTCAGCAACTGGGACATACTTGTGTGTAGTCGACTGTTGACTGGTTTCTTTACAGGTGGAAGTTTTATGGCAAAGAGAAAAAAAGCTCATAATAAATCTCAGAGTTTATCAGAAAGCATGTGGGAGACTCTGAAGACAACTGTGAGGAAGTTCTATCGTCTGATGAGACCAAAGCTTTGAAGCCTTTCCACTGGACGTTACGTTTGGTGTAAACCAAACACCTCAAATCAACAAACCATAGAATCTTATCTGCAGGATGTGAAGGTAGATAGAAAAATGAATACAGCAAAATAAAGAGAAACCCTGGAGGAAAACCTGATGCAGTCTGCAGGAGAACTGAGATGAGAAGAGAAGATCTGCTTTCAAACAAGACAAGAAGCAGAAGTATCCGCAGCCAAAGCTCCGCACAAGGGGTTTCAACAGTGTTAAAGTTCTGGGGTGGCCGAGTCAGAGAGTGGACCTCAATCCAGCTGAGAATTTGTGGCTCGACTTCAAATAGACCGTTAACTTGTTATTCTCATGCAACCTGACAAGTAGAACAGTTCTGCAAAGAAGAATATGGAACAACCTCATTGTCCACATGTGCAAAGCTCAGTGAGAACTGTTCAGTGCTGCCAAAGGTGCGCTCACTAAATACTGATGAGAACGAGGTGAATACTTATCACTTATATCGTGATTGTTTTTAAATGACTTGTCACCGTGACACCAGTTGATCAGTGTCAGAAAAGCCAAATTAAATCAACCATAATTCAAAGTTATAAAAGAATAAAAAGATGAAAACTTCAGTGGGAGGCGAGTATTTTTTTATAGACACCATTTGTGACATTTGGTTTTTCTAAGAATTACTTTATGTGATTATCACCTGACTCTTTGATGTTTACTCCAATAAAGGTGAACCAGTATTCATATTATCGCCTGTATATGCAAGACATATTCAAATTAAATTAGCTGCAGATATTCATGACCACCAACCTATAAAGGACCTCTGACCTTTGCTGCAGCGCCACCATCAGGACAAACAGTTAGCTGTAGAAAAGTCTCCATGAAGGTTCTTGCCATTATTTATTATAATCCCTCAGTCAGTGTTCACTCACAGCTCTCAGCCTCCTCTCATGATACTCGTCTGCAGTGATGTAGTTGCCTGGAGTGACCAGCTTGTCGTTCATACAGGACACGTAGCAGCCGATCCCGGTCATCTGAGTGGAGACGCTGACCGGACACTGTTGAGCCTGAGACTTCAGCTCTGCTGTCTGACAGAGAAACACAAAGAGACCGGCTGAATGTAAAGAAGCAAATTTAACTGAATACAGACTATTATTTTCTCTCCTTACACTTTCAAAGCTTCACCATCTTAGGTAAAATGCTGAAATAGATGAGTTGCTCCGGTTAAGTGAGTTTTATGATTCTGTCTGAGAGGAGATCAGCTTCCTGCTGAGCTGTGTGCTGATATGGATGAGCTGTGTAATTTAGGAAAGCTGTGAACATCTGAAAGGCCACAGCTCAGGTCACAGGCTCCAGGCTGGTAATTGAGGTTCACCACAGACAAGATGAGCTGGCGGGTAGCATTTTACATTTTCCAGGCTTTTGACAAAGACTGGCGACGCTGGAGAAGCCTGAAAAAAGGGTTTAGACTCAATCGCACATTTAATTATCGACGACCTTTTAAAGTCAGGAACTGTCAGAAAGAGTGCAAAAAAGACAGTGTGCACATGTAAGTCACGTAATTAAGCTGGAGACTTTTGTCCAATGATTTATAGTCTAAATTATAACTAATCTGACTGAATCATCAGAACAAACAAGAAACAGTGAGCTGGAAAAAAAGCTGAAGGTCACACTGCACAAGTCCCCGACAGCACTGCTGAAGGAAACATTCAATCAGAGAGCTTGGATATGGGTGGTGGGGGTGGTGGTGGTGGGGGTTTGTAAAATCTGGATAAATTAAAAAATGTGAGTTCATTTCAGTCTGGATCAGTTCTGCAAGTGTTTTGTTCCAGTTGATGAAACCATTCAGTAGATGTGTGTATAATAATGACACATGACTTCAGTGATACCGGCTCTGTCAGGACTTTTTTTTATCTCTGCTGTGATAAAGGGATTTTTTAAAAATCCATGTGTGAGCCAATTATTTTTTCTCATCTGTAAAATAGTAGGTTGAAAAATGTTTTTCCAGTGGAAAAAGTTTTGTGAAACAATTGATTATTTTTTTCATTTGTGATGAAACAGATGAAAAAATAATTTTTGATGTCTCGGTTTACACTTTTGTTCTTATAATTAATACTAATTCCGGCTACAAGAGACTAAAACACACTGGGAACAGAGGGGTTTGGCTGCAGATTGTCATCATGTACATGAGAAGAATGGAAATCACCTTTCACAAATAATACAAAGAATAACAGAGGACGCTACAGAGGGCTGCCTGATGTCAGTGTCATGGTGTTAAAAACAAGGTTTTTAAGAAGGAAGAAACAAAAATACTGTTGGATTCACAAATGGAAATTTTCATTCCTGTTACTACCACTGCTAATAATTGGTGAGCTGTAAGAGGAAATAAGAGCAGGTAAGAGAAAAAGGCAGCAACATGCACAACATGCTTCACCGTGGGGTGTCTTTGCTGTGATGACACCACAGTGCAACAGAGACAAAGGGCAGCCATGTGTGGAGCAGAGGTATCCGTAGGATGAAGGTGAGTGAGTCATAAACTACCTCTATCTGATGAGGACACACACACACACACACACACACGTGTCACATAAAGCAGATGGAGCTCAGGACTCGTCATGAAGACGGATATTACTCTATAAATTACTGAATCTTTCTAAAATGTGCTGTGCAGCACTTGAAGATACTGACTGATCTCAACTCAGAGACATATAGTGATCCTGCTGCTCCGTGATGACAAATTTAACACATTGTCCACATAAAGAGCTGTGGGCAACAAATGAGACAGTGAAGGCAGATTCTTGTAGACATCTGTCTCTGTCTCTCAAAGTTACATTTGCACATGCACATGGTTATTCTGTAAAAAAAAAAGTCAAACAGCCAAGCAAAGTCAGAGAGGCAAACAGAGAGCTTTGTGTGTGTGTGTGGGTGTTTCTGCTGTGGTTATTGCACTTATTGTTGGTTTTGAAATGTGGAGCAAAGTTTGCTGATCAGATGTTGTCATAATCATTAATGACTTTAATGATTTTAAGGTTTTGTCGCCTCTTCTTATTGGGCACAAAGTTTGTTTGGGCAGCATGGGAGTGTGAGACGGAGCATGAAAGCAGATGTTTTATGCCAAAAGTGTGACAGCTGACCACCCTGAAGTCACACGGCTGGTCGGTAAGATGCCAGGAGGAACTGGAAGTTGATCAAGTTACATTACCACACAGTTATAAATGCATCGGGGCCAGAATGTAGCTACGACAGGTGTTTTTTCCCAGGAAACTTTGGGAAACAATGAGATGTCAATATGTCTAAACAGCTTAATATCATACAAAGGTCTTCCAAGAAACAGTTGTTCATGGTTTAGGTCAAAAGATTTTTTTTCCCGGGGTTATCCGATAACTCAGCATACCTGCTTCTTGGAAGGTTAAAAGTTGTTAGTGTACTTGAACCTCTTGGAAAAGGTTTACTGTTCCTTGAACGCGGTGCATCCTCAGTGGTAATCTAATTGTGATGTCCAAAAGTCAGAACAAAACAATTATCAGAACTTCCGATGTGACAAATGTGTTGGTACCGTTCCACGAAAAAAAGAGGAACTCACAATTTTCTGTGAAAGAACTGGACAAAGGTGCATGTGACATAACACGATAATACATCAGCAGTTCAGTGTTACAACATGCACATTACTTGTTCTACTGATGTATTATTCAAAAATGCAGGGAATGTTCTTTGTTGAGAGTGCTGCAAACCTTGTTTGATTCAGCTGAGAGTTACTGATCTACTTCTGTCAGCTCCACTTATTAGAGTGTAGATTATTAAGATATTTAAAAAAAACTGAAAAAGTTACAAAGAGAAGCTGAATGAATGCTCACTGACTCGTCTTTGCTAATTGATTTTCACAGCAATACAAATGCCTGAAACAAAAAGTGAAACATCTGTTTGAACACTGGTCAATGATTTGGAAAATGATAATCACAGATTTAAAATTAATTAACAGGAATAAACATGTAATTCTGTTTGTTTAATTTCATGTGTTTTAGTGACATTTTAATTTATATTTTTTTGTAGCTCTGAAGCTTTGTGTTGTACCTGTGTGTCTCGGCTGAAGACGACCACACCTCCGCTGTCAGGCCTTCTCTTGGGCAGCGTCTGGACAGCAGCGTGGTGGAACTCCATCCCTGTCAATCGATGTCTGTACCCGCCCAGGAACGGCTTCTGTTGGCGGGGACGCTCGATCTCCACCACCACCTCCTGGAACGCTCCATCATCTGGAAGTCAGAGAGATAATGACCACTGGAGTTTGTGGACAAAGAATCAGAAGCAAATTATTATAATCATCATATTATTAATTACAGTAACTACTGAATAAAGTAAATACTGGTTGTATTTGTCAGTGTTTGACAAAAAAACATATGATGCAACGAGTGATTTTCAGAACTAAAATCTTTAGCTCCTGTGCTAAAGGTCTATAGAATTACAGCTATTATACCTACTTACAAAAGAATGAATTTAGTTTATATTCAGTATAATTTTATAATCATCGTGTTTGTTTTTTCAGTTTTTAAGAACAAACATGAGCCTCTTCACCTCTCTGATTCATTTTATTAAAAATGTATTCTTACCTGTTTGGATTCGGACAGTGATGACGTCGGGGACGTTGTCCTGCTCTGGTGGACGAATGGGGTGGAGCTGGTGGGTGGTGGGGTCAGTGGAGCTCATTTCCAGCCGGGTGGAGCCGTGAGGCCGGACACCAAGCTCCATCAGACTCTCCTTCTCTTCCACCACTCTGCCTGAAACAACAGCAGACTGATCAGTCGTATTGTCTCAGACACCTGAAGCAAAATCTCTCAGTCTACATGAAACATAGTGTTTGGAATCAGATTTGGTCATTTTCAAAGGAACATTATATTGTTCTTGTTTTGACAGTTTAGTTTTTAAATTTCCACAGGAACTTGAGCTCTGAAAAGCTAAGTTCTACGTTTCCAAGACAGGTGATTGCAAACTGCAGGAAAGAGCCACCTGTGATGTTCATGACCTGCAGGTAAATGTACGTATGTGATGAATCTGATAAATTTAGCATAAAATAATGAACACATACTGTGAAACCAGAGATAACTATCCGAAAGGGGGACGCATAAGAGAGATGTGTGTGGGAAGCACTAGTCTAACACGGTTTTATGGCGACACTGAGTTCTTCTGACATGGATTGTTGGTGTATTTGTTTAGACTGACAGGTGTCAGGCTGCGGTCCATAGATTTACTAATCACTCTCACATTTGCCTTAATGTTCACAGTGAAACAGACACACTGTACCATCCAGAGAGATCTGCAGCACCTCTGCAGGGACTCTGAGCTCCGAGGCGAGGTGGCGTTTCAGTTCCTGGATGCTGAGACCGATGGCGAAGGCCACGGTCATCACATGACCCTCCGGCACCAGCACCACCTTCACTGCAACCAAACACACAGAGACAGTCTGTGTCTTTCACTTCTTTATGTTTTATTTCACCAGAACAGTCTGTCACCACTTTTAATTAGGTGAATACAGAAATAACGACCTTCTTACTCCTCATGAAGTGGCCTTAGTAGTGTCATCATGATGGATTGCAGTCCACTTTTCTAAGCCTTTCATTAAACTGAGACTGGGAATGGTGATACACTCACTGCCCAGTCTTCGTGACTACTGTCTCTATCCCAGCTAATAAAACTTTAACAAGCTATTGATCCTCATTTAGTTACAGTGTCAGGTTACCTTGAAACAGCACATCTTTTCTCAGGCATTTCACTGGTTACACTTCAACCACAAATATGTACATGTTCCCAGAGTATTTGCATTTTTTCTGTTATGTATGTGCAGTAGAATTTCAGCAGTATGGTACAATGTGAATGTGCTGTGTGAGTAATGTGGAGCCGTCATGCTTCATCAGCCTATTCTGACATACAGCTGTATGTTCACCATCATGCTCCCTGGTGCACATTCATTAAAAGCTGAGAGTTTTCCTCATCATCATGTTCACTGTATATAATGCTTCAACATTTTATCACTGCAAATATATAAAACTGAAAGTCAAAATGTAATCTGTGACAAACTGATCTGGGGATGTGCCTCACTAAACAAATCCCAGCAGGCAGCATCAGGACCAGAGACCATTACATGCATAGGGTTAGGAATTTTAATCCTGTATCATCATTCAGTTTTATAAATCATGTATATCTTCACATCATTTGGATGCCCATTAGTTGTTACCTTGGCAACAACATTTTTTTTGCAGTCAATATCAATATTACCCTACACTCTAATGAGAAAATGTTTAAGCTGTCATGCTGGACACATTTTGGACTTTCTCAACATAATGTATTGCAATAAGATTTTACATTTACACCAGCCAACAACTGTACCGCTACAAATCACCTATCACTACCCAACAACAACAACAACTCAAAGTACATGATGTACAACACCTTTGGGGGTTTATGTGTTTTTTACCATGATACATATTTGTGTACAGAAATACTGTTGGTTTGGTTATATGGTTTATATGGTTGAGTCCAATTAAGGATATTTAACATCGTTTAGAGTCCAGTTCATATTTTCTTACAATCTGTAAATCAGATTCTCACCTGTAGCTGTTGAGTTTCTTATGTTTTCTGATCTGTGAGGCTCTCTAAGCTGCTCGGCGTCATCGGGCAGATCAGCCTGACTTTCAGCCTCTTCCACTGCTTCCGGCACATCTGCACAGCTCAGAAGAATATGATTATCAATGGCAATAGAAAATCACACCTGTCAATGTCAACGCCAGACTCTATATGTGTCAGCGTACCATTTCAGTTCAGACCAAAACATCTTAACATTTGGGTAGACGTTCAATCAATATTTAGGAACCACGTTTAACTGAGAATGTTTCTTTTAGCTGCATGTATTTCAGTCTGTCTCACCAGTTTCTATGAAGTTTCCAGGTCCTGTGTCACTGGTCAGACCAGCCTGGATTTCAGCTTCTTCCACATCCTCCAGCACATCTGGACGGTGTAAATGAATGAGAGACACATCTGAATATCAATTAAAAAATGTTTTTTAAATCTGCCAATCTTAGTCATTTTAATACCTCAATGAATACACGAATCAAACATTAACAGTGTGCATTGTAGCATCTTTAGCACCTGTGCTCCACCAGGGCTCACCTGGATCCGACCTCCAAGGCTGCACCTCCTCTCCATTACTTCCCGGCTCTCTGTCGTCCTCTGGCGGCTCCACTGCAGTGTTTCCATCTGTTTGCGGGTTAGTTGCAGTTTCCTGCTCTTCTTTTTCCCTGTCATCCGACATCACGTTAGCTTAGCAGCTTTAGCGCTAAACTTTGTTAGCTTTCCCCAGTGAGCTGAAGTTAAAAGAAAAACGTGCCTCAAATCCACCAAAGCGCTGAGTCACGGTGAACAGTGGAGAAACGCAGAGAAACAGGTCGACTGCCAGTGGTTAAAACTTACGTTTAACCCTGAAACTGTTTTATTTCCTTTATTTAACGAGTTGAGTTTGTTAGCATGTTGCAGCCAGTTAGCTCAACACGGCCCAGTAACGTTAGTTACGTTTCCAGGCAACGCCGGAGTTTACACGTTTCTATAGCAACCAAAAGGCGCGTCATCCTCCGTGTTAAACCAGAGCAGATAAAATGTTTAACTTTATACCTTTTATCTTTATATTATAACGTATTTATACAGTGAACTAAGTGTTTTAGTGCAAAACAGATTTAAACAGATTTAAAATTAAATCCTTGTAGTTGACATGAATAAAAACATGTAAACTCTCCACAGACCTGCGGACAGCCTGCAATCACTTAGTTTAAATCTGCCTCAACTACCACAAGCATTCACTGTGAAAGCCTGAAAGATGTTACTGCTTCTAGGCTTAAAAAAACTAAATTAAGTTGTGCACCTTTATTCATACTGCAAACCTCCTTTGTAGCAGTATATAAACTAGCAGTAGTGGTAAAAATTAAGTAGGAATACAGCTGGAACATGTAACTAGAGAAGTGAAAATAAGGAACAGTAGAAAGTGATTAACTGGTTTTGAACGCAGCTGGTGTTTGCAGTCGTCACTGAGCTGAGGATGCAAAGATTAAAACCCAGCAACTGTGAAAACACACGAGTTTAAATTTGGATGTTTAAACTGTTAAAAGCTGTTCGTGTCAGTTGTTTTACTTGTTTTATAGCCTCCCTCTGTGCGTCCTGTCAGTGCAGGAGCTTTACATTGAGCTGTAAACTCCTATTTCAGTCTCTGAGCCAGAGGAGGCGACATAGTGTCCCCTGTAAAGCTCCTCTAATCTGCTGCTGGCTGGGGCCCCCATGTAAACCTGCCACACATATGTATTTATTAGACAATGGGTTGTCTGCTTGTCATATTTTCTGGATAACACTCATACAGAGAAAGAAGAAAAATATGTTGTAAATATGGATCTGTTCCTTCCTGCCTCCTTGGCTCTCAGAGAGTGGATGTAGTTGTCTCTATGACTGAAGACCACGCGGCTCCATCAGAGCTCCAGAGAAATGCAGCAGCTTCTCCTGAATCTCTGATCACAGAGATTCATCGAGCTCTGGTTTTATTGTTCATTGAGATTAAAGAACAGTTACATGAATTATTGGATATTTCCACAGAGAATGCGCAGACAGTTTTATTTTTCTCTGTTTTATGCACGTACATTTTTACCAGAATTACAGCTCTGCTCTTGTGTGCCTCCCCGAGCAGCTGGCGTTCACGTGCATGTCCGTCCTGTATTCTAATAAGTTTATGCATGAGCCCAAGAGGACATTTGTGCCAGATGTAATGAAATCCCTCCAGGCGTTTGAGATACAGCGTGGGTGAGAATGGGAAATACGTGAGATCACAGTGACCTTTGAACACCAACATCTAATCAGTTCATCCAGAACCAAAGTCATTAAACCACAGCAGAAACAAAAAAAAGCATTAAATACCACAAAAATTCCTAAGACTGAAACACTGGACACAGCACAGACGTCTGCTGTTGCACATTTTCCAAAAGCCAGTTCAGAAGTCATCCACCATATCATGTTTCTTAGACAAAGCAGCAGAGGAAAAAATAGACCTTTCCGTGAAACAATAAATTGTAAACCTGCCGGCTGCACGAGTCCGTGGCCTGAGCCCCGGAGGCTTGTGGGATCTTGAATGTGGGATTCTTGCCAAACGTGGCAAAGACCTGGCTTAACTCACACAATAGCACACGCACCCCGACTATATTTAAGACCAGTGGGGGGCCAAGTGTCCACCAGACGCCTCCCCTCTCTCTGTGCCGTCACAGACACGGCTGTGCAGCAGCAGAAAGCCGGTCAGCCTGTGCAGTCAGGGGAGTTTGAGTCATCAGAGTGAGCTGCCTCACAGGTGAGACGTTCTCTGGCTGGGGGGTCGGTGGTCAGTGCTGTGTGTTTTGTGTTGTGTTCTTCTGCATCAGCATGTAATGTATGGTTCAATATTTGTTTTATATCAGAGTAAGATCAGTGGATAGTCATGGATACTGTTCATTTACAGTTAAAAAAAAATGCGAAAAAACATTTCTAAGAATTGAATTAATCAGTTAGCCCTGATTTTATTATTGAAAATATGATTTATGAAGTTACTAGTATCAAGATAAGTTGGAAATTTACCTTCAATAATTTTTTTAATTTTTAAATAGTAAAATCTCCAGGTAATTATTAAAACTTCAAACTTTTTTCACACTAATTGTCTGCAAACTACTCAGTCATTATTATCTACTTAGTGGGTGGTAATAGTAACTAGGCATAATATCCAATGTGGTATTTTAAATACAATAAAATACTGAGTACGGTCTTGGACTTTGGAAATGCAGATTGTGATGTTGATGAACTGGAATCACGTGCCCCGTCCCTGCAGAGCGATGAGCACTTACGATGACTATAGTGAAGAGGAGCTCAGTGACTACATCATCCAGCTTAGTATTCAAGACTCCTGCCAGGATGCTTTCCTGAAATCTGCAGCCAGGTATGGAAGCCACATCTAAACCTCACCCTCCTCCGCTATACATTAAAATTCAGCTGATTGTTCTGTGCTTTCTCTGCTCCTCGCTGTTAGTTTAGCAGCGGCGACGGATGAAAATCTGAGAGTCCTGGCTGCCATTGAGCAAGGTAGGCCAGACATCACACTGAAAACACTGTCATCATAACCATTGCTGTCTTTGTCGTTGGTTCTGGTTCCTCTGCTCTCTGAGGCTGGCAGACTAACAGAAGCAGGGCGTGAGTGAGTGAGTCTTTCTCCTTCTTCTTGTCTTTCCTAAAACCCTGGGCTCTTGTCCTGTTGTCATGGTAACCAGGTGAGGTCTCGGTGCTCAGGGAGATGCTGCAACACACCTCTGCCTTCAGGGAGATGGACAGTTGCGGCTGGCTTCCCCTCCACCGAGCCGCATCCCAGCCGGTCCTGGAGGTTCTGGAGACTGTCCTGAAATGTGAGTACGTTCTACTCACTTATCAGGTCATCTAAAAGTAAACGTATGATTTTATGAGAATGACACTATTGTACAAGGCAGCAAACAGTGAAATATTGTATAGATACGTAAAGATGCTAACTCATCGTAGGTATGGTGCTGCATGTTCTATGCTGTGATGTACATTTATAATAAAATAATGGACTGACAATTAAAAGAGCATCAAATGATGAAACTGTTTCATTAGTACTTATTACTGCTTTCCTGTGCAGTTAGTGATGCAGATCAAGTAGGACAAACAACATTTTTAACCAGGTTGGGGCAGCAGAACAAGTTTCCGTTGAATTAATCAGCTGCAGAGATCCTGAGGAAACCTGTAGTTCACAACTTCATTTCCTACATTACAAACACACAGACACACACTGAATCCCAAAGTTCATCTGTACAGCTTCAATTACCACTAATCATCTTTGTGGGGCAGCCTCTCTCTATGATCTCCATCTTTTCTCTCCATCGTAGACTGAACACAACAGTAAACACTCTAGATGCAAAATGGTAAAATGACTATGCTTATATTTTCTAGCTTAATGAACAAAGTGCCACCGCTCATACACACAAACCATCACACACAGATGGTGGAGGAGCTGCAGATCAAGCACAACCTGGGGTTCAGTGTTTTGATCACAAACATTTGTGGACACAGACAGGAAGAGACAACTGCCAACTATGTGATTAGTGGCCGTCTACGTCGTGAACCAATGTCTGACATAGTTGGAGAACATGGTGTTTCATGAAGCAGTTCTGACTGCATCCTGCACACTGGCGCGAAACCAGCAGCCAGTGGTGATGAAAATATAACCTCGTCCCACCTGTGAGGTGACACCAGTACATTTCAGTTCACTGAAAATCAGTGCTTTCTTCCAGCTGATGACAACATGTGATGTCGCTCCCCATGAACTCAGCCCAGAAGTCAACCAGCAGCATGTCCATGGCTTACTGGGTCACCTGCCTTGTTATCCCAGCTGTCAGTGTGATATGAGCTCCAGGAACGTACAGCACATGTTGACCTCCTCTGTGTGTTGTCGTGTTTGTGTTAGTGGCATCTCAGGGACTCAGCCTGGAAGATAGAACGGCTGTGGGAGGAGAGACGGCGCTCACCCTGGCTGTTAAAGCTGGGCTGGTGCAAAATGTGAAGGGCCTGCTGTTGCACGGAGCCTCACCTCACAACAGCAACAGCAGGAACGAGTCACCGCTGCTGCTGGGTAATAGAGACGTTAGTGATGAGCAACACTTCTATTGTAATTATAAAGACTTTCCCATCAGCCTCAGCTTTTTTTTGACAGCCTGATTAACAACTATTACCGTGGTATTTTGCTAAATTAAGATGTTAAGTCCTACTGATTTTAGGTAAAGCAAAACTTTGTTTCTGTACAGTCTCAGAGCTGCTATTAAGATTTTCTGCTTTACTAGACCATCATTTTTCCACTTGGTAAAATCAGATGTCAGTGATGTTGAGCCATTTGTTGTGAATCCTGTGGCCACGTCAGCAGACAGGACAGATGTTACACCTGATACGCTGAGCAGAAAAGCTACATATCACTCTTGCTGGTTTATCACACCTCCAGCAGTGAGAGCCGGCTCTTTTGAGATGACGTACACGCTTGTGACTTACGGCGCCTGGGTGGAGCAGGTTTGCAGGAAGAAGTGGACGGCAATGCACGAAGCAGCCAAGGTTGGCAACGTGGACATCCTGATGCTGCTGCTTAGAAACGGCAGCCGCGTTAACCAGAGGGACGTGTCGGGAGTGACGCCACTTGCTGTGGCTGCAGAGCAGGGACATTTCCACATCACTGAGATTCTTCTGAACTGTGGTCAGTCTCAAATCAGTTGGCCTTAACTGTGGCAATAAAGAAGAATATACATTATATTTACCAAACCATAGTGTCAGGTTTTTTCCTTCTTGTCCATCCTCAGGGAGCAGAGTGAACTCTCAGGCCTGTAATGGAGAAAGTGTCTTGCTTGATGCGGCTGGTTCAGGAAACACTGCCTGCATCCAGCTGCTGCTGGACAATGGAGCCAACCCCAACCTGCCCAGTATCACTGGACACCTGCCCATCCACAAGGCAGCATATGCTGGACACTATGAGTAGGTTCCTTCTGTGAAACAGACAGACTATGTGCTGCAGCCCGTAAGACACTGAAATTCATTCACATCTTAACAATTAAGCAGTGGTAGACACTTTTTAGCATAGTAACTAGTTATAGGGTTAGTTTGTAGTTGGTAAGCTGGCACACTTTTGTTGTACTCAGGCACCAGGCAGTTGTCTTTCGGGAATGTGCATGGCTCTAGCTTCACCGATGTGAACATTTGATGGCAAAATCAACTCAATCTGTTAACTTAGGCTCTGAGAACTTGTGGCAGCAAACAATACTGTGAGTTAGTGTGGTCGTTAGCTTGGTCAACATATATCATAGTAGTACGTGTGTAATAATTTCACACAGATGATTCAAAAGTCTGTAAACCATGAATTTGCTGTGCAGCAGTCTTAAACTGTTACACTGCCAGGCAGGAACATGCAGGCAGTCCAAGAATGATCATGGGTCAACAACAAGCAAGCACGCAATCCAGAAATCAGGCAAACTGTCCAAGTCAGATCCAAGAACAGGTTGAACAGTCCTAAAATCAACAGGTAAGGGAACTGGCAGGTATTTATGCTGAGGAGGTAATGAGGGAAAATGGAAACCAGGTGTTGGTGGGTGGAGACAGTCAGGTGAGATCAGGAATAGAGGAAAAGTCTGAGAACATCTGGTGGCAGAATGTGGAACTGGAACTGGGGCAGAAGACCAGACCAGACACCAATGACAAGGCAGTGATACTAAGGTAGGGACAGGAACTGCAGTGAACTATAGTCTGATAAAGCAGGTTCAAAAACACTGTGACACACAGCTCATAATCAACCAAGATCAACCAATCGATGAAGAAAGTCTTAAAATGCTCTAGAAGATACAAACATCATCATGGTGGCCATGGTGAAAGCCTTTATTTACTCTGGCTGTTAAAACCAAAGAGAAATCACAGTTTCAAATGCTGATGTTACAGGATCTTCAGAAGTGAACTGTTTGCTCTTACTGCTTTATTGTCCTGCAGTGCTCTAAGGATGCTGATACCTCTGACCACTAAGAAGGCCATTAAAGAGGCAGGTCAGAGCCCGGTCCACTCTGCTGCAGAGGGGGGTCAGACACGCTGCCTGCAGCTCCTGCTGGCCTGTGGCTTCGACGTCAACTACCGCATGAACAGCAGAAACTTTGAAAACTACCGGGACATGAGGAGGAGCGCTTTGTACTTTGCTGTTTCCAATGGGGACGTGGAGTGCACCAGACTCCTGCTCGCGGCGGGGGCAAAGACAGACCTGGACCCGCTGTGCTGCCTCCTGGTGGCGGTCAGGTCGAGGCACTATGAGATCGTGAAGCTGCTGCTGGCAGCCAAGGCGAACGTGAACTGTTACTTCACAGTGGTGAGCGACACGGTGTTTCCCACAGCTCTGCAGTACTGTCTGAAGGAGGAGGTGATGATGAGGCTGCTGTTAAACAACGGCTACAAGGTGGAGACGTGTTTTCTCTGTAACCATGACAACACTTTTGATGCTGAGGATGAGGTGAAGGGAAAAATCCCAGTAAGTTATGAGTGAGAACTCTTTTGTTTTCTTTAAAGCAGTTCAGTGAAATGCTGACTTTCAGCAGGATGAGAAGACTGATAGCACTGGTACAGAGTAGTGTACATCCTGAAGTCTTAGTAAAAAGACATGTGAAAGGGGAATAGAGGATAATCTGTCTTTTAGTTGTAGATTCAGTTTCTGTCATTATTATCATCACTAATACAGATAGTTAGGAGACTGTGGACATGGTTGCGTGCTGGGAAAGGCTTAGACAAACAAAAGGAGGAAGAGAAAACATGAATAACCTCCCGAATATTCATCTTCCCTTCAGTTCTGTGAGTTCATGAGTCTCTGCTGCCTCATGCATCTGTCCGGGAGTGTGGTCCGGATTCTGCTGGACTATGTCAGCTACGTCCGCATCTGCTCTAAACTCAGACTCATCCTGGAGAAGCAGAAAGAGTGGCCTGATATATGTGAAATCCTCAGTGAGTGTGTTCACAATGATGTGATACAAGAGTTACAGAGAGATAAAAGTGTCTGAAAACATGATCACACTGGGGAATTAAAGTTACCAAACACAGCAAAGTGGTCAGAGAGTGGCTCTAGGAAATAACTCTACACCAGCAGGTGGCAGTAGTTTGTATCCATCATTCAAGAAGGGCAAACAAAGGCTCCACCAGGTACAGCAGCTTTACTCTAACTGTTTCTGCCTGCTGCCTGCTGCTGAAACACGAGTTAAAACTCACTTTGAAGCTCTGTAAAGCGGAGCAGCAGATTTAAAGTTAGTGACCTTTGTCCCATTATCTAGTACAGATACCAGAATCTTATGGTCGGATCCAAAAAATATCCTGATTCTGTTTCATTACTTGTTCCCCCTGCAGGATCGACTCTTCACATTTTAATGACCTCAAGCACTTTCCCTGAGCCACTCTCTTAAATCCATGACTGTTAAAACCAGTGATATGGATAATTAGAATACCAGTACTATTGTGTCTCTAAGGAACACTGGAGCCTGTAAAGGGCACCAGCAGCAGGTTTCCATAAGTTGTGATTTTTTTCTCACATCACTTTCATTCTTATTAATGTTCAATTGTTTTTAGAAATTAGTCGAGTAATTGTAAAATGATTCTGAACCTTGCTCTCCAGGCAGTCCTCGCTCCCTCAGACACCTGTGCAGACTGGAGATCAGGAGGCGTTTGACCCTGAAGAGACTCAAAAACCCTGAAATTATGAACTCACACGTTTTCCCTCCCAGACTGAAGAGCTTCATACTATACGAGGAGCTCGACCTCTACAGCCAAGACCCTGAACGCATCATGTGAAAATCTGTGGAGTTTGCTTGTTTTTGAAAGATGTAACTTTTTTGTTGTTGTTCAGCTGATCACCTGTTTGATTGATGACCTGTAATGCAAAGAATAACTGACAATTAAAATTGGACTCTAATGTTTTTTCTCACCAGTAAACAACAAACATACAACTTCCTGCAGCTCAGTCATTTTATTTTACAATAATAATATAACTGATACTTTATTAATGCCTTTGGGAAAATTCTTGTGGACAGGCTTGATTCAGCACATGGACTGATCTTTGCTTAAAAACATTAATTTATAATAACATAAGAAATATTCATATGTACATTCGACTCATTTTTCTTTGTTATTAGCTGAGGACAATGTGCATGCGGTGGCTCTTCGCTCCATTACTGCCACATGTTAAATACACTGGAACAGGTGACGCCTATAAATAGCTCGGTGGGGTGTGTGTTTGTGAGGTGGGGGGGCTGGGCCGGTTCAGCCATGACACAGATACTGTGCTGCTGTCGCTTCGTGTGGTGAATTCAACACATTTGTCAGGTGAGAATAACAAAATGCAGGTTTCTATTCTATTCTATTCTATGTTTCACGTGGAGGGTCACATACTGTAAAACCCAGAAGACTGTGTGGTCGCTGAGGTGCCAGCATTATACAGGGAGGACACAGGGAGGAGGTCAGTGTCAAAGTGACCTGAAAACAGAGCAGATAAAGAGCTCAGAGAGAAGAGAAGTTGGGTAATACGAGAGAAAACTTTACAGTTTTTTAAATGTGTCTCTGCACAGTAAACAGACAGTGGTGGACCGTAACTAAGTAAAGGACTAGACCTAATAATCTAACGATATCATTTACAGTAATAACTGTTTTGCACTGTGTATACTTTCATTAAAGTAACATTCTTGATTCACATAAACACTGTCGACATTTCACGTTACGACTTCTGCTTGTGGTGGGATGTGAAAGTTGCTGCTGTACCTGCGTGACGTCAGAAGGATGGACGAAGATGAACTTCTAGACTACAATGTTCAGATGATCATTCAGGAGTCGTGTCAGAGGGAGCACCTGACAGAATCAGGGAGGTACAGCGTGGAACACCTTAACCATCCATATCAAAGTGTAACGTGTTCCTTGTTCTAAACTCTCCCATTTTTTACATTTAGCGGTGAAGCTCTGAAGCTTGTGGACGCCATCGAACGTGGTAACTAAACATTATATCAAAGACTTCATCACATCTGCTGAACATGTTGGATTCAGCATGAATATAACTCATACGTGTCCAAACACTAAGTTATGGCACAACTTCCATATGTAGTAATCGTCTCAATGACAATGGCAGCTGAGGCTTATGGGTAAATTGTGTTTCTACGTGACGTTAGATTGAGATAGAATTGAACTGCTGGGACTAACTGCATCATGTGGACATGAAATGTGGTCCTACTTTGAGGACAATAAAGACAGACACAGAAAAATGTAAAACCTCTTACTGAAACTGTCTGTGCAGGCGACACGTGGGCACTGCAGGAGCTCTGCGAGTTCCCAGCAGCCTTTAGACAGGTGGACAAGAATGGCTGGTATCCTCTGCACAGGGCGGCAGTCCAGCCTGTGCTAGCGGTCCTGGAGATGGTGCTGTACGGTGAGAGATGGGCCCAAACGTTTATTTCACACTGCAGATTAATATATGTAAATATAAAAATATGTAAAGTGTTAATGACATTGAATTGTGTCAGATTTCAGAGCTGAATTCAGCTCTTTTTGTTCACTCCAGCATCTTTCAGTCTGACTCTGGAGGAGAAGACGGCAGAGGGTGAAACCTTCCTCACTCTAGCAGTCAAAGCTGGTTTGGTGGAAAATGTAAAGCTCCTGCTGGAACATGGAGCTTCTCCTCACACGACCAACAGCAAGAATGAGTCTCCTCTGCTTTTAGGTCAGAACACTGTATCCTCTTCACAGAAGATATGTAGCACTCCCTGACAGGAAGCATTTTGGGTTGCTTTGTCCACCATCATCAGTAATTCCTCCTCCTCCTCCACTCATTTCCTCCCTGCAGCAGTCAGAGCCAGATCTCATCACATGGCTTCATGTTTGATAGCCGGAGGAGCTCGTGTGGAGCAGGTGTGCCTGAAGAAGTGGACGGCCATGCACGAGGCATCTAGGGCCGGTTGCGTCCACGTGATGCAGCTCCTGCTGCAAAATGGGGGTCAGGTTTCAGAGACAGACCAGCATGGAGTGACTCCCCTGGGCATTGCTGCAGAGTACAGCCATGCTGAAGTCCTGGAGCTCCTCATCAAAAATGGTGAACCAATATTTCCACATCATTTCCAATTCAACTTAAATAACTATGATTTGTTGCCATAATTCTATATTGAAAAGTCAAGGAGCCTCTTTATCATGTTATCTCATATATTTTTCCTCTAGTCTATTTGCTTTATATGTCATTCCACATATACACAATATTAAAATGGATAAATACAGCAGACTTTGTCATCTGGCATCTGTGGGCAAAGTAAACACGTCTGCATTTCCCTTCAAGGTGCTGATGTAAACGCTCAGGCACCCAACGACGACAGCGTTTTGTACGATGCTGCAGGTTCGGGGAATCCAGACTGTGTCGACATCCTGCTGCAACACGGCGCAAATCCCAACATTCACAACCTGAGCTCCCAGCTGCCCATCCACCGAGCAGCATACGAAGGACACTACCTGTGAGTGCGAGGTTGATGTTACAAAACTATTACTGCAGTAATAAACAAGGATTGATAAGAAAAAGAAACGTTGGCCCTGGAGAAATGGTCTCAGCCAAAGAAGTGGTGCTGCTGGGGCCAGCTGACGCCTCTCAAAATATAAAGGATTACTGGTTGTATTGAGGAGCAGTAATTTAGGGTCAGAGAGGAAAGAAGTGCAGATCTAGAAAGTGAAGAATTATCCTTATCACAGCCCACTGGACTACTATCAGTACTATTCTATAATAATAAAGCATTTAGTAATGATTTATAGTTCTTCTTTCTTCCATCAGAATTTTGAGACTATTGATTCCGGTCACCTATCGACGGGCCCTGAGGTTGTCCGGTCAAAGTCCCGTCCACTCTGCTGCTGATGGAGGCCACACTCAGTGCTTGGAGCTCCTGCTGCAGAAAGGTTTCAACGTCAATGCCCTGCTAGCCCCTCACATCTCTGAAAACTATGGAGACATGAGGAGGAGCCCGTTGTACTTCGCTGTCTCCAACGGGGACGCAACATGTACGGAGATGCTACTGAAGTTTGGAGCCAAACCCGACCTGGACCCGCTGTGCTGCCTCCTGGTGGCTGTCAGGTCCGGAAGTTATGAGATCGTGAAGCTGCTGCTGGCGGCCAAAGCTGATGTGAACTGTTACTTCACAGTGGTGAATAATACAGTGTTTCCCACAGCGCTGCAGTACTGCCTGAAGGATGAGGTGATGATGAGGCTGCTGCTCAACAACGGCTATGATGCTGAGAAATGCTTCTGCTGTAACCACGATGACGACTGGGACGACCTGAGTGAGTCTGATTACTCACAACATCCGCAGGAAAAAGTTGCTGTGAGTTTGTTAGTTTTGCTAGTTTTTACCTGCCTGTTCCACACACCCTTACTTCTAAACTAAGTCTAAGCTCCAGCAAAGAAATCACTGACATTCTCCAGGAAACAATCATTTCCTATGTGTTGTTTTGTGGCTGTCTTTGTCAAATATATGTTTTTTTTGTTGTGCAGTTTTGTAATTTTGTCAGTGTGACCTGGCTGGTGAACCTGGTGGGCCGAGTCGTATCGATCCTCCTCGACTACGTCGGTCAGGTTTCTCTGTGCGGTAAACTGACAAAGATCCTGGAGAAACACAAAGAGTGGCCTCACATTCACAGGACCACGCGTGAGTTCAGTTTGGGGTAAAATCAAACAGCTGCTGTCACGCATGTGTTTACCTGTGGTGTAACTGTAGTTTTCTGTGATGCAGGTAACCCTCGTGCTCTGTGTCACCTGAGCAGGGCAGTAATTAGGAAACACCTGAGCTGCAGCAATCTGATGTCTGTACACCTGCCCAACAGGCTGAAGGATTATCTGCTGTCCAAAGATGACTTGTACACCAGAATCATCTGCAAGGAGGACAGATGGGAGGTGGAGTCTTAAATGCCAGTACTGACTTTGTGTGATGGGTCCTGTATGTATAATACTGAGTAAACAGTACTACCAGATATTACAATCCTGTGAGCAGGACTTCAAAGCCTCCGTTTTTGCAGATACAAGCCCACATCTGTACCGTATGACTGTGATGCCCGTCAGAAATATATTAAACTAAAATATTAAACTGAGATTGTGTTCTTGGCTAAGTGGAGACTATAACTGTTGTTTTACTGATGGAATTAGTGCTACAGAAATTGACATTATACTAATAGTTAAATTTGTTTGTACAAGAAAATAGGAAATCAGGAAGGGGGCAAACACTTTTTCACACCACTGTAAACACTGAGGAAATTAAACTAAAACAGAAAAGAGAACAGAGATTTTTTTGCAAAGGCAAATACAGACCTTGCTCTGTGTGTACTTGTACTGTATTTTATTAAACTTTTTATATTATTACACCGTTTCGTCTGCGAATCATCAGTGTCTGTACCAGATTTCGTGCCAACCCATCCAACCATTACCTAACCTGCTTACCCCAACTCGTCAGTTTGTACAGTCGCCTTTGATTAGCAGGTTTTGGAGCCGTGATCAGGTTTATCGACAACCACTAAGAAAATTCAATTCATTGGGTAAAACTAAGGTTTGTGCCAAGTTTAAAGACAATTCATCCAATAGATGCTGAGAGACTGAAAGAAAGTGTTATCTTTCTGGAGAATCATTTTTTACTCTTCATGTAGTAGCTACAGTTGTTGATTGCCCTGAACTCAACACACAGTGAACAGTCATGATATGCTTTGTCTGAAAGCTGATGGAGTCTAAATTTAACCCCCTGACCTGCAGAAACAGCAACATGGCTCCACATTCTGGAAGGTCACCAGGGGGCCTGATAACAGAAAAGGGTCACGTTGTCTTGAAAGACCTCCAAATGGTTGACTCCAGCTGGAAATCAGGCCAGCGCTGAGGCTGTCATAATGAATGGGTGTGCTAAGGGTGCTGAAACTAGTAGCACAGTAGTAAAGTAGACAGTAGGAGAAAAAGTTCTACTCATCACGTAACAGGACTTTCAGGTGCAATAACTCTTCATCCAACAGCCAGTGCAGATTGTCTGTTTACATAGAATTTTATCTTCAGTTTCCTTTTTACTGACTTTAAAACGTTATCACTGTAGAACTTGACATGGTGCACATCTGCTACTTAAAATTCAATATTAAACAGCAATTTTAAGGGTGACTGATTTTACATTTGATGAAAAAAAACTTAACTTTGAAGAAACAACACACATAAGGTTGAAATTTCATCCTGAGTTTGACTCCGAGGTGGATTTTCTCTTACTTTCACCTGTAGGAAGAAAAACTCAGCCGGTCACAAGCAATGCTATGCATGATGACAGCTCACAAATTGGAGGGCGACTCCACACTAAAGTCTCTTCTTGTGTCCTCTTCTGAGCAGAGAAACAAAATACGAGCACACTGCTGTTTAGGAAGCTGCACTGTGAGATTCATTTGAACGTCCTCCAAAAGTAGGGGTTGCTGAGCTACGTAGTTCAGTCACTAGCTGGACAACAAGCAAACACATTATTCATGTGTGTAGACTGCACAATAATAACACCTGCTGAATCATGGACTAATCGATATTACAAGAACAAAACTTCTTTGGCGTGGTCATACTACTTTGTACAATGCTATCTTTGGTCTCCAGACCATGACTGCAACCGTCTTTGAACCTCTCTCACAGTGCGATGTGCAACCACCGTTTTTGAGCCATGACTAAAGATATCATCCAATTTGGTGATCTTACATCTGGGACGGTCCATAATCACACAGTATTTACCGACTTTTAGGCACATTTTTGATCTAGATTGAGCAGCACAGGTGGACAACTAATGATCAATGGTGAAATGTCATATCAGAGTCCTATCATTTCACGCATGTAACATGATGCAGGTTGTTAAACATGCACAGTAATGTACACTTGTTATGGAGCTTTGATTGTTGTCTTAACAACCACATACCAAACAACCCCCTGCTGACTAAGAAGATGCTTAAAAGCTACTAAATGGACTTCGAGGTGAGAAGGCTATTTTTATGACATTTGCACTAAGAACACATCTTTTATCACTGTTGAACTCGATATGACAGACTGCAGATGGAAACTGGTTGCTGCCTCGATTCCTTCCAGCAAATGACCACAGGAAAGTTGAGCATTATTACTGTGTTCACATTTTAAAAATGCGTATGTCCTGACTTGATTATGTTGTCTCCCTGTGTAAACAGCATCAGTGTCCAGTATCAGTTCTCAGTTCCAGTCAGGACTGCACTGTACATAATCCCACCATCCTCGGGGAGAACAAGTGTTTTCTTGACAACACTACAACCACACTGTGTTTCTGAGTCCTCACACATTACATAACGCTGCACAGCTTCATTTCCAAAGTCTCTCCACGGTGTTTTGTTCTCTTGGTTTCTTTTGAGGCACGAGTTGCTGGTGAGCTCTCAGCACTGGCCACTCAGAGGGTATGCATTCCTGCAGTAAGCCTATCTCATCGACACTCCACTCAACACCCTAAAAAAAGAAAAGACCATCAGAGGCACGGCGGCCCTCCCCTTTTTCTCCACCAGTCCTCTGGCAGCTGGGACCAGTAGATGAACAAGGAAGCACCAGTCACCCATAGCATCCCTGTCTGATGGTCAGGAAGTCCAAGAAAGAGAAAACAACTTGAGAACTCAATTAAACTTACAAAGAAATAGAACAAGTAGAGAGTTAGGACGGAGTTAGAGATTTAGGTGTTTAGTTTTAAAACCACCACCAAACCATGAGTACCTTTGGGTACTGCAAGAAACTTAAGAAGTATGAAGAGTTGGATGAAGATGAGCTGCTGGCCTCGCTCTCCCCCGAGGAGCTCCAGGAGCTGGAAAGAGAGCTGGATGATCTTGACCCGGATGACAATATTCCCATCGGCCTGAGGCAGAAAGATCAGACTGCTAAAACCCCAACAGGGATCTTCGACAGGGACGCTTTGCTGAAGTACTGGGAAGACGAGAACAAGAAACTGTTGGAGGACGAGAAGGTGGAGTCCAGTCCTGGACAGGTGAGAGAAGCGACATCAATACTCAGTCAACAAGTTTTCTATAACAAACCTGAAAAAACCAATTTCAGCAATAACATTCAGTTCATAGATTAGCTGATTTGCATTTAAATTAACTGAAATTGATGTCTACAAGATGGGAAATCAAACTAAAAACTTTCAGCAGTTTATGCCAAAGATAATTCAAATGAAATGTATGATTTATGTGGCCCTAAGGGTTGACAACAGACTTTTTAACAGACAGTTTTAGTTGTGATCAAAAGGGAACCAATTTTTAACCAAATATCAGGTTACTGGTTTTGGTCTTATTAAACCTGTAAAAATAGTAAATGTTGAATATCACTGAGTAATATTTATTTTCTGTCTCTGGACAAGAAAGCAGACCAAAAGATGCTTTTAGATGCATGCTTCTTGTGTGTTCAAACCTAAACCCACTAGTACATTAAATTTAATTATGTCTGTAGTGTCACTTGTATCCAGCGTATGTAAATTTGCTGCTAGAAGCATGTCTAAAAATATAGCCTGTCTGAGAAATACCAGCTTTAATGACTGTCTGCCAGCGCTGAAGAGGGTTCTTAATTAAAACTCAGAGGCTGGAGAATGTCAGGGTTCAACCTAATTTTCTGACATGTTATCATTGACAGGACGGATGTCCTGATAACAGAAGGGGGGAGCAAATGTCAGCAACCAGCAGCAACACAGCCAAGACTTTGGGCAATGACAAAAAGAAGATTTTAAACAAGGGGAAGAAAGTACATTGCAAAAATGATGCAAAGGTAGTAGAGGGAGAAAAGAAAGATGAACGCAAAAAAGAGCCTCCAATCAGGAGTAAATGCCCTCAAAAGAACACACCAAAAAGCTTGAGGAGTGAATTGAAGAAAACTGAAACCACAGACCAGAACTTTAACATGATCTCCGACAGACTGAGCGAAAACCCCATCGTCATCGACAAAGTTCTGGAGCAGATTCTGGGTGACGATCCCACCATGAACGAAGTCAACCTCAACAACATTGAAGACATCTCTCAGGAGACCTTGCTTTGTTTTGCAGAGGCTCTGTGTACGAACACTCATGTGCATGTTTTCAGTCTCACCAACACTCATGCTGATGATCGCATTGCTTTTGCCATCTCTAAGATGCTGCGCCAGAATCGTTCCATCAGAAATCTGAACATCGAGTCCAACTATGTGTCTGGTCAAGGCATCCTGGCTCTGCTGGCGGCGCTGCAGCACAACAAGACGCTGGTGGAGCTTCGCTTCCACAACCAGAGACACATATGTGGGGGCAAGGTGGAGATGGAGATGATCCAGTTGCTAAGGGAGAACACCACTCTCCTCAAGCTTGGCTACCAGTTTGACCTCCCAGGTCCTAGAATGACAGCAACAAGCATCCTGACGCGCAACCAGGACCAACAGCGACAGAGGAGGCTTCAAAAGACGAAGGAACAGAGTACTCCAGAGGTATCAGGACAGGTTTCTGGTTCATCTGCCGGAAACAGACCATCAAAGAAGCCATTACAATCTTCTAAGACTGTTGAAAATCAGAACAGAAATGATCCTCCTCCTCCATCTCTGGACTTGCCGACAAGGAAGATCGCAGAAACAGTTAAACAGCATGAAAGTTTGAAAAACACGAAGGTTCCGTCGAACCAGAGAAAACCCAGGTCAAAAAAGCTCAAGAACGGCACCAATGAAAAGGAAAGTGCAGAGATTCTCAGAGACCTGAAAAATGCCTTAAAACCATCGCTGCAGAAGAGACGAGATGAACCATCCCACATGTCTCCACCGCAGAGGTCGAGCCGTGATGATCTGATGGCAGCAATTCGTGGGAGTAGTATCAGATCCTTAAAAAGGGTAAGGCTTCCTGCGAGTGCATCACCAACTGATCTTTGTTGGGGTTTGAAGGAATTCACATAATTTACCCATTAGCAGCCATTAAACCCCCTCAGTGTGCCTGCCTGCTGTCATCAGATGACAGCCCCTGTCATTCTGCGAGTTCCTCAACTCTGAGTCGAGTTATAAATAGTTTGACATCTTCTTGGATGTTTGATAACACTGATGGTGCTGCTGGGAAGAGAGAAGCCAAGGAGGGAAAGTCAGTCTTTCATGGAAGTAGTCAACTTTATTAATATAGAGTTCGACTCAGAGTTGTGGAACTCTGGACACTCTTCAAGTGCTAGAGTTGATTCACGGTGCTTTAAATGAAAACATATTTTCAGTGTACTCACTGACTAACTTAATTGTTTTCTTGTAAATAAATACAAGCAAATTTAGGTTTGATGCCTGCAACACACTGGGACAGCAGCAGACCATTCTCAATCATTTCAAAGTTAGCAGGTTCAATTCGGTATGAAAACAATATCCAGACACTGAAAGCAGAGATGGGTCATTGCTTATCACATTGTACCAAACAAGGACAGGAACCAGTGTTGACTGTGTGACTTGCAGCATCAAACTTTAAATTTGCTTATAGAACTATACTATGACGTAATTAATTTAAATTGCCTCCTACATTTTCAGAATGTGGTTGAATATATTTTTGTCTTAAACATCCATCCAGCCAGTCAGTCTACAATCTGCTGCAACTGACTAATATGTGTGTGATGTTTGTCATTTCAGGTGGATCTGTCACAGACCTGAATTCATCGACTGATAACACATAAATTGTTCTCACTTTGTATTGAAATATATGATTTTTACTTCACACTGTCACTTTTCATAGTGTATTTAACTCGATGTCACACAGCTTAAAAGAAAACTGCATTTCTACGGCAGCCCTGAAGGCTTAACTTACACATGCAAATAGATAAAGTAGTAAGTTAAGTTAAAGCACGTTAAGACAACATGAAACTAACAACAGGTGCAACATTTAGGAAAAATGCAGGAAAAAGACAAAACGTGGCCAAATACACTGATGCAGTACTACAAAAGAGAATGATGAAGGGAAATCCTTTGAACCGTGTTGGACATTAGTTGTATTTGGTTGCAGCTTCTGTTTTTGAAGTACTGTTTCTAAATTTTGCACCCATTTGGTTGAATTGTGTTTTTCATGTTGCAGTGTGTTGAGCTGCCACAGTACATGTCCTCACGTTTCTGTTACCATATTTTGTTACTGTGTTGTTACCTAATGTGAATATTGGTGTGTAGACGAATAAAAATCTTTTCTGTCTAAGTCCACGTGTTCATCAAAGCAGAACTTCAGCCAACCTCCTAAACTAATGTGACATGTAACGCTCACATTAGTCCAAACGTGTGAGATGTATGACAGCAGGTGCATGCCAAAAAGTAAAACTCATCATATAACTGTGCTTTTTTTGGAATAACTTTTCTTACAGAGATTTTTTTATATACATTTAACAAGCAAAAATCACTTTTCCACATGCTCAAAAACTCTAGACAAAACTTCTCTGTAAATATTAACATTTATTTAAGTATACAATTTAGTACTCTCATTGCTCCCCCCCCCCACCCCTCCCAACCCCATTCACAGGTTCATTGTCAGTATCTCGGTTTCTCGGTGCAGCATTAAGCTTTGCTGGAGAACGGTAAAAACTCCAAGGCCAACAGTTAAAACGTTGATTATTTTTTTGCGTAACGTTTACACACGGATGATCACATTAGGCATCGCCAAACCTGCAAGCTGTTCGCAAATGCCACATTTGGTTCACTATTATTTGCTTTTAAAAAAAATTATTCTCCATAAGGAGGCATTTACAGTCGCATTGCATAAAATTATAGTTTTTTAAATGAAGGACAGAAAAGGATGAATTATTATTATTTTTTATCTTTTAGTTATTTTGCGCGATGTTATATTTTTTTGGGATCTTGACCGAAGTGTTACTGATGCTTCCTCCTGCAGAAAAATAACGGAATGAACACCAAACCACATGTAACAACAGAAGTCCCATCATTTCACAAATGCCACAGAGTGTGTGTGTGAGAGAGTTAATCTGCACAGAGATTTTGAAACTTGCGATACTGCAGAACTTTTAACTTTTTTAAGAGTCCGTTGTCAATGTTTTGTGCCTGAAAAGAAAAAGAATTTGTTTTGATAAACACACACAAGAAAAACACAAAACTGTGCAAATAAACGTCTTCAATTACATAAAAAACAAAAGCTAAAGATCTGCGTGGAGCGACAGATCTGCTAAAGTTTTGGTCAATGGACGCCTTCATGAAAAATAATATGACTGAACTACAGTTCATTAGGAAACTCGAAAGTATGAAAAGTAGTAAGAAAATAGTCTCATCTCGCATTTAAGCCAACCTGCTATCAAACACAAAGAGGATCCTGCCTGTTTGGTCGCACGTTTCTCTTTCAGGTTTCTCAAACAAGGAACGAAAACATGAAGAAAATCAACACACATCAAATCTCTCCCAAGAATCCTGCGAGGACTCCGATCCCCTCAGTGGAGCAGCTAGCGTTTTATATAATAGTGAAATGTAGTCGGCTGCGTCTCCACGTTGTGCTGACGAGGAATGTAAGTGCTTTCTAACCAGGGGGAGTGGAGGCCGTTTCATGATGAGGGTACGTGCCGAATGTTATGGACTTAACGGATGATGTATTGCACAGATTTATTATAACGATCATAAAAAAACGAAAAGCAAAAAAGGCAAAAATAAATAGAATGCAAATTCTTACAACATGTACATCATAATGTTTTGTCAGATTGTGGAAGAATTTTAGAAGATTTTTTAGTGTCAGCGGTAGGTGCGGGGATTAGAAGTGGAGGTGGGGACTAGTCATCCCATTCGTCGTCCTCCTCGAAGTCCTCGTCTTCATCGTCATCCTCTTCTTCATCTGGTAAAAGAAAGCACATAAATATATTCGTTTCCGTGCAGGAGTCAGTTGAGAAGAGTGATGCTACTTCCTGTCTGTACGGTTTGTAAGGAACTAGAGCTAGCACTCGGCTAACTGAGCTTAGCATAGTGACTGGAAAAGCAGAAAAACTGTAGACTGCGTCAGTCCAAAGCACTTTGCTTCGAGAGAGTCAGTCTGGGGATATATACTTCGTTCTGTATAATCCACAGACAAACAGTACTAAAATCACCTGACAACCGACGCAGGTCAAGACTTCAGTTTTTGTACAGAGGAGAGAGCCAGGCTACATGATTCCCCCGTTTACAGTATTTATGCTAAGCTAACCAGCACCCGGCTGTAGCTTTTTACTTACTGGGCAGCTGTAGAAATGGAACCGATCTTTAGTTTTGAGCAATAAATTTATCTCCCACCAAGTCAAACTAGATTAATGTAGCACAGGTAACGTAGGTAGCCTGTCCTGTCAGTTACCTGAGGAATGGATGGCTTTGCTCCTTTTCTGCATCACTTCCATGAGAGCACCGACGATGCCAGCGGCCGGAGCTGGTGTTGGAGGTCCGGACTCAGGAAGGTCTGACACCTGGAGAAATACAAACAGGTCCAGTCAGATCCTAAACAGAACCAGTTATTGGACCCCATGCCTAGTTTTCACCTTTACTTATAGCATGGGTGTCAAATCCTGTCTTTGTTTTCCAACCAGCTACAGTTACAGCTTCTGACAGGCTGAACAAACCTGAACCAGTTAATGGGTCAAGATAGCTGGAAAACAAGCTTTAGGTCCTGGGATAAATATTTCTATGGAGACACGTTGTGAAGATTACACATATGCGATGTCAGTTATCTATTGTGAATGTCTTACGGTCTTGAGCTGGATTCCTTGTCGGATCTGGTCCAGCAGGGCGTCTCGTCCGGTGGTGGAGGGTGGGGCTCTGTGGTTCTGCTCCACCTTTTTCAGCTGGGTTCCTCCTCTGATCTGCTCCAGCAGTGCAGACTTCCCACCTGGACTCGTAGAATGAGGAGAGTCTCCGCCTCCACTGATGCTGTCCAGCTCGGGAGGAGGAGGGGGGCCGGGAGGGGGAGGTGGAGGAGGAGGGGGAGCAGGTTGGGCAGAGGAGGAGCCACCAACACTGCCCACTTGAGAGTGCTGGGACAATGGGGGAGGTGGAGGGGGCGGGGCTTGGAGGGTGATTGAGGCATGTGAGGGGGTTGGAGGAGGAGGGGGAGGCTGCTGGTGGTGGTGGTGGTGGTGGTGATGATGTGGAGGAGGTGGGGGACCTCCTCTTGTGGGAGGAGGTGGGGGAGGTGGGGCACCCAGAGTTCCTGGTCTGGAGGGAGGAGGGGGAGGTGGAGCCGAAG
>JAUYWH010000024.1:22078852-22095622 GCA_034779795.1 Ctenopoma multispine | reverse complement strand
GGGACGGAGGAGGGGGTGGAGGGGCTCCCCGGCCCCCTCTGGAGGGAGGAGGGGGTGGCGGCGGAGCTGAGGTGTGGGGGGGTGGAGGGGGAGGAGGGGGGCCACCACGAGAAGGAGGTGGAGGGGGAGCTGGGGAGGGGAGGAGACACAAGATCAGGTTGTATCAACACCTTAACATGACATCATACAGGTGTCACCTGTGAAGATGGGCTCACAGCTGGGGAGGACAGTAGTTACAGGTGCAGGCTGGAAGGGGGGGGGGTGGGGTGGGGGGGGGCTGAGGGTTTTAGCTAATTTATGAACAAACTACACGTCAGAATTACAGAATCAGCAGAGACACATTAGGTCTTTATGACGGAACGTAGTGACCCAGAACCTGGAGCCACAACTAAACTCGAGGGCAAACGTCTGTTCACCGATTTTTAAAAATCATTTTTCTAGACTTCGTCTAAAAAGGTTTGTAGTTTTATCTTTGTGGGAACCCTCACTGAGATAACGTATCATTTATTCTAACGACAGACCTTAAAACCAGGCCTTAGCCCTGAAACAGCTCCTCACTCCTATGGTCTAAAAACTCAAGTAAAGACAAACCTAATACATTGAGATTCAGGTCACTCCTCACTCCTGCTTTCAAACCTGTGCAGGTTCACATGAATAAAACATGGACGGAAACTGTCACAAGAACAACAACAACAAAAAAAAAAGTCAGAAGAGTTTTCATCAGCACAGCTGGAAATCTGCCGTCTGACAGCAGAAGAAAAGGACCGAAGGAAATAATATAGAGCTGTGAGAGGAATTTAAACTTCTTCATTTATAAATAAAAGATATTTTATGGATTCGTCTCTTCTGTATTTCACTTCACTCGGATGGTTTTGTGTCCTGTGCTTCGTTCACTCTGCTGCGTCAAATACAAATTGGTATTAAAATGGAGGAAAGTCAGCATCACCACATGGTGTCGTGAGAGGGCTGCTCTTCTGAGAGCAGATATTCCCCCCCCCACTGCAGAGAACACGTCTGCACATTCAGTCAGCAGGTGAGTGAAGCTTCAATCTTCAACAAACGGCACAGTTACATTAATATTTCAGATGAGTTTGACACATCAAAATGTGTCTTGTGTGTGTGTGATCTTACCCTGCCTCCTCAGCTCATTCTTGACGGCCTCCACTCCTCCCTTCTTCTCGATGAAGTCGTAGATGACCTTGGACGTCTCTCGGTCCTTCAGCTGGGCCTCAGAGATGCCGCACATGTCGAACAGGTTCTTCAGCTCAGGGTCCAGGTTGTTCAGCTGCACCGAAGTAAACACGCACAACACCGCTACGGTAACGAGCCTTCACAAGCCAGTGGACACTTAGGATGAACTAATCACTTCTGTACTTATTGGATTTATTCAGCATTTCAGTGCTGATGCTTTTATGAAGCATTAAAAGATGTAAAACGCTTTTTTAGTGTTTCTACAGAAAGTAGTTTTATGTCTCGTGTCTACGTAAACACGGAGTAACGGTCACACGTGCTGTCATCATATAGTTTCACTTTCAAATGGTTGTGAAATGAAAACTTTCCAACTTCTAAGAACACATTATTGAAAACTTACTTTCTGTGGCCTGACATTTGTTATTTACCGTTTGTAGTTTTAGATATTTAGACAAATTATTATTTAGTTTAAAGGTTTTCGCTCTGATGAGTCCTGAGATGCTGCTGAACAGTGTTAGTGTGACATCTAGTGGCTGTAAGGCAGAAATATCAGCTGCCTCTAACCCGACAACCTTTTTCTGTTCTGCTGCAGTGCATTGTGGGACTTACTAGTGTGTGGGATCATGTAATATTATGGAAAAGAGAGAGAATGAAGAGGTAGAGCCATCAGTCTGAACACAGCGTTCATTAACGGAGAAACTTAATGGTGACACACATCAGTGACTCTGGTTGCTACGAGTAACGAGTCCGAGTTACTGAACAGCCATTTCACAACGACAAACATTTGTCAAGTCTTAACTGAGGACACTGATGTTACAGCCTGTTTTTCCTCAGGATGCTGCTGTTACATGTAAAAGACTTGTTCCACTTAGCATTCCTCATTTCTCTTTTTCTCTTTGCTTGGACTGTTACTCCACATGCATTTCAAAGTCATGTCCATTAAATGCTTCAACCACTTGTTGTTCAGCCCAGGTGACAATGCAGCTTTTAATCTGAATTGTTGATGCAGTTCAATGAGTTGATGAGTTGATGAGCTGCAGTCTCTGGAACTTTCTACGTCTCTGCAGCTTCTAAGACGCAGCAAACTGTTTGTGAATATGAGCAGGAGCCAACAAGAGCCTATTGTGTGATTTCGTCATGCAGCCGCCACATAGGTCTCTATTGTGTTTGTGTGCGTTTCTCTCTCTGTGTGTGTGGTGGGTACTCACGTCAAAACCTGTGTTTGGGTCCCAGCCCACATGACCAATGTGCCTGAGGAAAACGGGACAGATATGTGGTGAGGTCACACACGTGTCCACACACGCACACAAATATACAGACGTACAGCAACGATTTAGCATGTGCACACAGTCTCCCACGTGCGCATGCTAAATACTGACGCACACCAGGCACAGAGACAGTGAGGGCATTGACTGCTCTCAGACTCAAAATGTTTACTGTTAACAGCCTCTCTGTTCGATCAGACAGGACACTTGAGGCTCAACACTTCCTCCTTATGTTCACACTTTTACTGTTTGGTTTTTCCCCCTAAAATAAACATTTCAGATTTCTAAAGGCTCGTCGACAGTCCAGGCTGGGCCCAGGACAACACGATCCTCTGTATTTATTTGCCTTTGTGCAAAATGGCAGTTTTGCAAGTTTCCTTTCTACACTTCACATTTCTCAACATCATTTCTATTAATGTTGGTTTAGAGACCCCTCCACTCCTCCTGTCAGTCTGCACGTTTCTCATTTCACGTGTGAATCTTTTCTGTTCTTCCAGGTGGAAATGGTCTCACATGCTCAGCACTCAGTGACAGTGTGTGGTGTGACTCACTGGAAGTTGCTGGGTGTGCCGATGTCGGCCTTGGTCAGCTTCTTCTTCTTGCCTTTGGTCTTCTTGTCCTTGCGGCTCAGGCCGCCGTGGCTCAGCATGTTGTTGAGGTGGTACGACTGCTGGTTGCTGTAGGAGTTGTGGAATCTGATGTTGTTGATCTCTGGGTTCTTGATATCCACTGTGGCCATGGGCAGAGTCGGACCTGCAGACAGACATTTTTTTTTCCAGTGAGCAAATGCCGATTGTAGAGTTGATCCATGTTGCAAAGCAGTTTTTCACTCGTAGGAATATTCATCCACAGACACACTGAGTTTTCACCAGGACAGGACAGGATCTTCTTCCTGTGTTTTCATCCGTGTTCCTGGCGGAGATCACAGTAAAGTCTGTTTTTGTGTTTGTAGTTGTTCATAACGTAAAGTACCTGAAATCTCAGAACAAACGTCCTCCTGCTCACTGACTCTGATATAAATCCTCTCTTCTTGTCGTATGTGACTACACCGTGTGGCGTTCAGAGACAGTACGGAGTGTAGTTTATACATCTTTCCAAAACTTATTTAATGGGAAATATTTCCATAAATCCGTAAAGGCTTATTTTAATTTCGCAAACTACATTATTTTATTTTATCTGATGCAAAAAGAGAACAAAAAACCATATTGACATTAAAAAATATACATCAGTATCAGCTGGTTTACCACTACACTCAATAACCCTTCATATAAAACATAACTGATAATCAAAAGCATTATGGCGTCTCTTAATAACATAATGGAGCCCTGAACCTGGACATAAAAGATGTGACCGCTGAGCAGAGTTTGGGGATTAAAACCACAGACCTTGGGGCTCTGTGGTTTCCCTGTTCTGCCAAAGCTAAGAGAGACTCTGGAAGTCAGACAAATTTAAATGTATTGTTATTCCCTCTTTCTTTTCCTAGCTGTCCACCATAGTGAATGGTCGTCATACATAAACGAGACGACTGTGGAGCTGTGTTGAAGATGAGTTAGAAGAGAACTCCTCATATCCAGAGGAATGATTACAGCAGATAACAGCTATTTCAATCTACACATGGGCATCTGCTGTAAATATCTGTCCTCCCAATGGTCTGAGTCGTTCAGTCCTCAAATTCCTCATAATCTCCACAAACTGTAGCATCTGACATAACCACTAATAATCCACTGCTAATCTCCAAGTCCAAATCCCTGGACCCCCCATAAATGCTGGATGTCTATGAAGAGACCAACAGGTTCATCTGAAATGCTGTCTCTCTCGAGGACCAGGACAATCCTCGACATCTTCGTGGGCGTTTCTACTTTCAACCAGAGCTGCACAGGATGGATCTGTGTAGTCCTCGGTTTGAAACACGAGTCATTTTACAGTACTGGCTGAAAAGCTGTGATGCAAAATCAATGGAAATGTGAGAAAAGTAGATATAAGACTTGTCTTAACTAATAATTTTACAGGGTGCAGAGTTTGAATGTAGGTTAAAAATAGGGAAATCGGTTTGAATGGTAAAGAAAAAGAAAAATACTTCTGCGTGGCCTAAATGTTGACGACATTCATTCCTATGTAAACAAAGACATGTGAACATGATGGACAATATCAAGATCAGCAAAAAAAAAAAAAAAGGTTGAAGTCATGTCCAAATGTTGTAGGATAACAAAACAGCAGTGTGCATCTGTTCGTGTTACCTGCATTAAGATGAGATCATATGTGGTAATAAAAGAATCAGAGGCAGGATTGTGTGGAATCCCAGAAGTACCAACATGCAACAGCAGCTTCTCACCCTACAAAAGTGTCGTTACTGATCTGGGCTCGCCACATAATAACTGATACCCAAAACAGCTAACAATGAGGACACGAACAAGACAGGAGGGAGGAGGCAAAGTTCCATCTCCCAAACAGAGAGGCAAATCCAGGGCATCAAACGGTTTCATGTTTCTCCACTGAAATGTCAGAATCAATCTGTGAGAAACTTCAACGAACATCACTGAAAGGATGATCTCGGGCACGAATCCACGGGGCTGACTGAAGAGACGACCGATCTGTTCAGCATATGCTAATCCTGCTCTTTACATCGTGTGTTTGCCAACAGTCAAAGAGCTTAATGAAAGCAAACAACATTCTGCAGACATGCTGGCAGAGCTGCAGAGAAGAAAGTTTAAATTAAACCTCTGCAGACTGACACAATTACTCTGTACATGCTGTTGTTCAAACACACAGTAAAGCTGCATTTTGGTTGATATTGTGTCAACTCTAAGGAAAAGAAAGCGTTGCTGTGTTCACTTCTCCATCACCTTGAAGCAACAAAACCTGCTTCTACCACTCCCCATCATCATGCATTCAGAAAGGACATCCTCTTACGTTTTCACATAAAGTTTCTTCTCACTCAGCCTGAACAGAAGCTGTGTGGCAATAAAGTGACAAGGTCTTACTGCTACAATTGTAATTCGCTGTGAGAAAACTTTGCATTTAATTACAAAAACACCTAAAAGCTTTGCACCATGCATCGCAGTTCTATAGAAAAGCTGCGTCAGAATCAGACTGAAACAATCTAAAAACATTCACTTCTGTAAACTGACTGAACACAAATGATGTTTTATGAAAATACTCAGCAGGAGCAACTATGGGGACCACAGCTAGTGGGCATCACGACAGGGTTTAAAGGGGAACAACATGGAGCATGTGGTCTACATATGGCACAGATGGGCTTCCTGCTGGCAGATCAACCTGTAGCGGACTCCACGCTGTGTCAGTGTGTAAGTCACACTGTGTGTGAAACAGTGACACCAATTACTCAACAGTCAGGTCGTCTGACAGATGCAAAGAAATGTCGTAGGAGACACAAAAGAAGAACAAACGCTTTTTAATCAGTGGCCTGCTTCTACAGTCATATGGTGAGACCACAGTCTATTTTCTGATCTGCATTAAAATTCACTCATGTGCTGTCTACAGTTGTTGTGGTTGTGAAAAGAACTGGCAGCGCTGTGTGGTATAATAAAAGGGCTTATAAATCGAACCAGGAAGGCAACAGTAAACTCAGTTTACATCAGCAGTGTAAAAGTCCTGTCACAGACAACTTCACCTTCAACTCAGGTTTTGATTCATAATTCATCACCAGATTTCACCCAATAATATCAAACTGCAACACTACACTGATTAAACATTCGTTATAAGGACCTTATATAAATAACTTGCTGTGTGTCATAAAAAAACATTATTGTTATTATAGGATTTGTCTTTAGTTACTTAACTAATGTTATTTTACAAATGTAAAATAAAATCCTGTGTGTCACTGATTGGAAATCTGTATTATCAATATTAAGAGTTCAACATACCATTTTTAAGGTCAGCTCTTTTCTCTGCAAAAGAAAAATTAGCACAGTTATAGTCTCAGAACAAAATAAACAGCACTTAACTAACTTAATAAGATGAGAAATGTATTAAGAGGCGACAGTGGAAGGTGAGTGTTCAGGAGTCAGGAAACGTGTTGAAGTTTGGTTAGTACGACGACAATAACATGTCGAATGTGTCAGAAAACACGCTGCCTCGTGTCTTCTGCACTGTGGGCAAGACAGTTCAGCAAGTCTTCGACACGATCAGAAGAGGAGAAGCAAAAGCTGAGACGTGTCTGACAAACCACCACCCAGAAAACAACCCGTCTGTGCCTCGTCACAGTTTGTGCAGCACACTTCAAAAGGCCGGCATGCTGAGGGGAGCTGGAGGGAAGCCAGAGACGTTTACTACACACTGAGCACGGAAGAGAATCAAGTGTCCCAAACCTTGCAAACTCAGCTAATGTCTCGTGTTTAAGAAAACACAAACAGAAAGGCACCTGGCCGACCTGTGGATTCAAACTCCTATTCTGGAAGTGACAGTGCTAACCGTCACTTCCAGACAACAATAAACTTCAGGCAGAACCTTGAAGTCAAACTCAGTCTGCTGGTATCAAAGTCCTGCTGTCTGCTCGTTCAACCACCTCCCCAGTGCCCGTCATCCCAAAATGTCCCTAAACCTTCAAGTGGCCAAACTGTGTGGGAGAGTAAATGACAGTGGAACTATGAATCCTGCAGCCTGGACATGAGTGAGGCAGAGAGGTTTGGGACTCAGACTGTTTACAGATGAGTTCTTCGGTTTGAGATGAGAAAAGGTGAAACGAGGCTGAAGAAGCAAAGAATGAAAAACACATAACGGCAAAACTCACCAGTTTTGCGCTGCCTTCGGTTGAGCAGGTCATTGATGGCAACTCTGAACCTTTTAGCCTCTTCTTCACTAGCAAAGTTGAGACCGATCTGACAGGTCTGAAAGGAGGAAAACTCTTCATTGATATAACAGAAATATCACAGAGCCATAAGGATTCACAGCCTCTAGGCCTGAAATGAGCAAATGAAAATGTCATTTTATAAAAGTGACATTTAATTCTTTCATCATATAAAAAAACAACAACACATTATTAAAATATCTATCATGATCAGTACCTGCATGCAGTAATTTATACCGTCGATTCAGTTAAAGTTTATCTAAAGAAGTATTTCTCTGATTTCTGTAAGAAAGTAGAAGAAGTCCATGTAGAAATTGTATCATTAAGCAAATGGCTATTTTGGAAAAGAAGTTGAGACAGTTCCAAAAACACTTCAAAGAAGTAGTATTTAAATTGCTGCACTGTGTTTTTTTTTGACCTTTTAGCTTTACTCGATTTAAACTATGAGAAGCTCTCAGCTCTTTAAGAGGAGACGCATCCTGAAGACCTGCAGTCATAAAACAACATGAGCAGGCCCTAATGAGAACTAACTGTGTGTGAACACAGTGATTCAGTGATTATCACACTTCACTCAAAGGAGGACACCGTCAGCGAGACCAGTATTCGTGAAAGAGCCGCATACTTACGTCTCCTGCAAATGAGATGAAGTAGGATCTGGAGCTGCTGATGGAGAAGTTGTGGTAGAGTTCCTGTTGAAACATTGTTTTTCCTTCCTGCAAAAGCACAAGAGAAGAAAACTGAGTACATTCCTGTACTGTAGAATCTGTCCCTCTGCAGACTGAATACAAACCACATACACTTCAGATTAGAGTTCTTAGCATGTTCCTCTGGTGGTCCCTGGTTCTTTGCAGAACATGTTTCTATAACTTTCATGAGTTTTTGCAAGAAACATCCAACTTTACATAATATTCATTTACATAACGTCCGTGTTTTCTGATGTTAGTCCGTCTTGACAACAGATTTCATTCTGTGATACATTTTTGAACGCTTGGATGTCAGGTGTTCTCGAATGCACCACCAAGGACGTTCCTTCCTTGCTTTTAAACAACTTGAAAACAGAGTCTGTGTGTGAGCGCATCACACATTAAACACAGTTCAGCGGCTGGTAATTCACTTTGCTCCAATAGGATGAACATCATCTTTCAAACAATTTCGTTATTGATTCAGTGACTGCCTGCAGTGTGTGGAGGCAGTGTGGCCACAATCCACAACCTGTAGCAGGCGCATGAAACAAAGCGGAAGAGTGAAGACTAAAACAGATCCAGTAGAAAAAAAAAACATGTTTCCACAAAGTCAATAACCGTATTTCCCATGTCAAACAACTAGTAAGGTGTTGAGTTGAAGGTTTCCAGAAGTTTCCTCTACGGGACGGTCTCACTCACCTTAATGTCAAACACTCGGATGAAGTATGACCTCTGTGGGTTGTCTTTGACCAGACAGGCCACTCCACAGCACCTCTTCACCCAGTTACAGCTCCGCTCGGCCACGTACACCTGGACCACTGCTGAACACAGAGTCTGGACACAAAGGGGATATAGACAAGAACAGTGAGCATCAAATCTCTACGGCTAATGAAAGCAGAAAGCAAATACGGAGATTAAAACCCATTTTTACATGTAAATCACAAAAGCTGCTGTTTTAACCTGGTTTTTGTTTAGAATATTTTTTACAGGCATCATTTGTTGTATTCACCTAAAATGTTTTCACCTTTTATCCAGTTTAAATTGTTTCTGCTGTTGGCTTTTGTTCTGCGTTGGTATCAGCTTTTCAGTGACCTGTGAAGCTCTCTGAATTGCATGACACCGTCCAGAAGGTGATTTACAAATAAAATTCGCGTGACAATGACGTTGCTCACTGAGGAGATTTTTAACAGTGTACGTGACCACGTTTAAAGTCAAGCTCAACCTGAGACAGAGCAACAACAGAGGAAGAGGAAATCTACAAGATGCAAAACCTTTCCGCAGCGATAAAGACTACGGACAAAACACAACAGAGCTGGTCATTGGGTCAACACAGAGACCTTTGGAAATCAGATTACAAGTCACACATGCAAATATCTTATCAGTAGACTCTCGCGTGCAGAATAATATGAACAAATTCTTTGCTCAGATTTGAACTCCAGCACATTGGAATAAAAAGAACAGCAAAGTCCAACACGGTTCCGTGTTGATGTGTCACCAGGTCTGCAGACAACTTCACTACCTTCTTGTTTCAGGAGCTTTCAGTCAAGAGCCTGGTCTTCAGCAGAAACACTATAACACAGATTAACATCATGTAACTGAACTGGACCAAATCAGCTCTTTAACCTCCCAGTCGTCGTTTCATTGAGGATCCAACGCATCGTCAGCTTTGGTCCAGAGCCCAGACTGTTCTGGTCTGAGGTCCTGCTGTATTAAATACTCTGCCAGGAGTCTTCCCTCCAGCCACTGGAGGGGAAAAGAGGAAATGCCACCGTGCTGGTTTCCTCCTGTGATTAATGAGCACAGGTTGGAGGAGCAGCAGGATACACTTTTAAGCAGAATCCTCACACAGAAAGGTCAAAGGTCGCCTATTAAAAGCCTCATTGAGGTTTGGCATGTTCTCCTAGAGGTAAAGCATACAGTAATAATCATAGACGCAGACACTGTGCGATTATACCAGCTGACATTTAGGCCTCTGATAATCAAAACAATGTTTTGGTCCATTAACTACATCACTTGTGGTAATTATGGAATAATGAATCAGTTTTTTGATATTTTGCTTTAACTTTCATTTCTATAAAATCTACTTACAGACACAGATTTTTCAGACATTTTCTCTGGTGTCTCTCATGCCAATATGTCCTTCAAACAATCTCACCAAAATGTCCACCCAGTTGAAGTTTCCTCAGTTGACATTTGGAAATCTCCATTGTTCTCAGCACTTGAAGGTTCCCAGCCCCACCTATCACTCAGCACCCATGTTGGCTGAGTTAATACTTAAAGTTAGTTAATGACCTTGAGATAAAACAATCTCACTACAAGTTACTCTCCTGTTATGGTGATAGTGTTTGTCAACTGCTGTTCCCAAGGTCAAGAGTGAACTTTAAGTGTCTCCGGTAAGGGAAATTCTCATAACAGTGTCTGTTCTCAACTGCATCTCCAGACGATGACTACAAAACCGTGTTGGATTTAGAGCTGAAAAAATGAGGTGACTGACAGAAGATTACTTACCTGTATATCTTGATAACAAAAACACACCTCACTGGGTAGAAAAAGCCAAATTAATAGAGATGTAATGATTCTTCAAATTCACAGTTCAGTCCACACAACTTAGGGAGTTTTTACTTACCTTACCTTAACTGCATCTTAAAATCAAACTCACATGGTGGAAAATGACAAAATAAATCACTAATGTAACCTAGATTTGAAGGCATGATCATGGTTGAGTGTTTTCTATCTTGAATTCGTTCTGTCAGCGAGGAGCTAGGCCAAGTTGGATGTGTTGGCTCCCTTGGTGGGTGTACATTTGAAACACCTTTTACAAACAGTTTTTGCAGTATCTGCTGGCTTATAAGCTACAAGCCATGGATGGTTGGAAAGAGCACTTAGTACTCTTGTTTACCATGAAGGCCCTCCTTGGTCTACTGCAATACGCTGCTAAAGCCGAAAACTGAGATCATCTTCAACTGGTATAGGTCATTAATGTCTACCTTTAAAATTTTGATAACTTGTGAGGCAAAGTTAAGCGCTAAAACACCCAACAGTCATAAATCCAAAATATCTAATTCAGTGCTTCTCCAAACTTCTAATGCAATCTGCCTGCAAAAAAAAAATCCACCACAAAGCCGTTTAAAGAGCAGGGGGGCACTCCACAAAGCTGGATTAGCAAATTAGCATTTAGGAATCTTATTGCTCAGAATTTCTGAAATTACGTTTTTATTTTACCTTGAAGAAATCGTTACTTTGCAAAACTGCGTCAAAAGTGTAAACTAATATCAAGAGTGATAAGATTTTTATTGTTGATTATTGTTGTCACAGATATCTGTTGAACTTTCTAACCCCGATTTGTGAAAAAATCCCTGGGGCAACCCTCCATCTGTGTGTGTTTATGTTGAGGAGGAGACCAAGTAGGAATACAGGTTATCCTAAATGCAGTGACCAAAACAATAGTTGAGTTAAATTACAGTTCACTTAAAGGCTAAGACACAAAGCTAGTCCTTGGTGCAATTTCAAATATTGTGTTCAAGACATAAAACCGGGGCATTACGGTTAAAACCAGCAACTTAAATATATGCTGCTTTCTTAAATACTTTAATGCTTTATATTGTTAACTGCAAGGAAGGTTCTATGAGCTAAAATGGTCCATAACATTATTATGTCCAAATAAAAATATGGTCTTTTACTTAAATATAAACATGTTTTCTGACAAAAAACTGCAGAGAACAGGCAGTCACACAGGAACTGTATAAATATCATACAGTCTAAAGTCTACAGTTCTGACCTTTAAGCTCAGGTATTTTACCCTGCATTCATGCTGCTGTTTTTTATGCAGTCGACACTGCAGGCTCAGCTCAACCTGCAGTAGCTGACATTAAAACCTGCTGTGTTGTCCTGCAACCATCGCATTACATCAACCCAAATGGATCAGATTAAACTAGACACTCTCAAACGTCACACTCAAATCTTCGAATAATAAGAAGGAGAAATAGAAGAAGAGGCCCTCAGTCCCAATATTACTCCCATTATTCTGATGGCATGAATATGTTAGCTTCATGTCTGAATGAGCACCCTGGTCATTTTTTTCAATCTCACTTGGGCAGACCAGGTAACATTTACATGTCGATTTCAACACAGCTCAAATCTGAACTGCATAGAGTCATGTAAAAGAGTAGGCACCAGGGTTATCTAAAACAAAAAGTTACTTAGGCCTTACCAAGTAAAGTGGAGCTCAAAATGTCAGGGAGAATAATGTGCAGACAGATCCCATAGTCCATCTGTTTCCGACCATAGCATTTATAGATATCAGGTTTTAAAGTGATGAACATTAACGCACAGTATAAGTGACCAATGTCTGAATGACAGAAAGCCATTGCTTAAGGAGATTAATGAAATCAGCAATGTTATGTATCTCATGTCTGAAAAGGGCTTAACATGATATTAGCTGATGGAACCTGATAAACAATAAGGAAAAGAGCCTGTTCCTATTGCATATATAAAGGAAACACATGACCACATTTGATTAAATAAAAAAAACACTGCTGCACCTCTGCCACTCCTTGCTCCAGCAACATTTCTACACATGATGACATTTGAGCATTTCTGGAAGCAGCTTAACGTCAGATTGTTAAATTAAGATCATTAAAAGGGGCTAAAAGAACAATATGACAGCTTAAGACTGGGGCAACACTTCAATTAGCCAGATGTTACATTGAAGAACCAGCTATTTTTACTCAGTGATCTTACAACCATGACCACACTACATAAATACAGTTAAAGTTAAATAAAGAGATCCTACTATGACTGGTGTTCCACCTGGAGCCGCTGTGGGCACTCCTGCTGTTACCACATATCCATCCATTGGCTCGCAGTCTGTGCTTAATTTCAAAACAGTTTATCACATTTCTAAAGTCAAAGAACCGGCTCTCATCCAGGAAAACTAGTGCTAGAGTGGACCAAACTCTTTTCCTTTTCTTTTCTCTTTTTTATGATACTATTAAAACAAAATAATTACATTATTCTTAGTTGTCTACTGGCTGAACATAGCAACTGACTGTCAAAATATATTAAATGTATCATGTTTAAACGTGTATTATGCAGATTGGGCTGTTTAGAAATAATTTGTATTAACATTTAATCTGCTGACTCCTTTCCTAACAGTGGGCTCCAGGTTGTGAGTGTTTGTGGTGGAAACTAACAAATGTGTTTCCTGATTTAAGCAAATGAGCAAACGACGTGTGTCAGATAACACGGTAACACCGGGGCTCCGGTTAGAAAGCCACACCGGCGTCACATCAGGTTTCTGGAGCCTTATATCAGCTGGGAGTGGTGAACTCCTTTAGCAGCGTTACATGACGTCCAGGTGAACGTACCTGCACCGTATCTGAACTTGCAGGTGGTAAACAAACGAAGGAACTTACGGAGCATTTCCTGCCCAAGTACCCGAACAGGCACTCGTTCTCCTGCGGGGTCAGGAGGAGGGAGCCGACGTTAGCCACCCTGCGGGGCTGCAGGTGGTGGCTGTTCATGGCTCTGAATTCTTCTAATTTACCCCGAAACGATGCGGTTATCCCCGGACGGGCTCAGCTAACACTGCTGGTTACAGAAAATCCATGCGGGCTCCGGTTGCTATGGCCTGCAACCGGATCATCTCCGCTCAGTCCGACTCCGGGCAGGAGGGCGGAGGAGGACGGGAAGTGTTCCCCAGGCTTGCTCCTGCTTCAGAAAGAACCCTGACTGCTCCGTTTAGTGATAAATGTGAAATAAACACTCTATGTGTGTCTGCGGACGGACGAACGCTCAACTTTCATTCGCAAACTCCAGCCGCTGCAGCAGCGATGCGTACATCCAACATGGCAGCGGGGCGGCGCAGACCACTTTAAGGCGGCAGGAGAGGGGTGTCTTCGCTCGGACAAACCCTCCACATAAGATACGAATCAGAGACTGATGTTAACGAACATACAGACAGAAATATATCGTGTTAAATTCACGTGAACGTAAATGAGACCCTGTTCGGTATTTCCGTTTTTGGTGAGTGGTGGTGCTGAAATGTCGGTGCTGGCTGTGAATGGTTCGGTCCGATGTGGCAGCAGGAATGCAGCAGGGAATGGGAAGGGGAAGGGGGGGGGGGGTTAGGAACGGGATGGCGTGTGACGTAGTGAGGGGAGGAGTCACGTAGTGCACGTAAAAATGTAAATAAGACGTTTACCGTCATAAATAATTAAAACATTTGTTAAACATGCTTTAAAAGTGATACTTAAAATAACAAAATGTATTTTAGCATCAACGAAAATAAGTAAAACACACAAGCGAAGCAGATAAGCTGATTAAATGATTTGTATTAAATTAAATAAAGTAAAAACAAGACAATTTCCCTTTGACTTAACTCTGTCACAAGAACAGCAAGAGCCACTAGAAATCAGTCAAATTCCTTGTCATTAATGCAGATTCAGATTCTGATATAACAATCCTACTATTGTCATTGTGGCATAATATCTTACCACATTTGGCTCAGTGCTTCAATACAAGGGCAGAAATAACACTATCAAATCTTAAAATTGTTATATACAGCACCATGAGAGAAGAGGGCTGAAATATGAGATTATGATTATGAGATTACGCTTCATTAAAACTTAATTACTGTTGTTTACTCTAATATGCAGACATGTGTGTTTAGCTGCTGATGAGTAGTCTCCAGGTTGACCCTTCGCTGCCCTCTCTGTATGTACATGTACAACTCTCTAAGGAAAACATATCTTGCTTCTAGCCTGTGGTTTACTGGTTAGGAAAATTCACTGCTTCCCGAGATAACATAATGGCATTGTTCGTCAAATTCCCAAATTCAAAACAAATAAAATAAGGAGGGTTGTGAAGGTACGATAGCAGATGGACAGACGACAGAGGATGTCGGCATCCCGCAGGTCCTGCTCGCCTGCTCCAGGGTTAAAGCTCGTCAGTAGCATTAACACCAAGCTACACTAATCCATAGACCAGCTGCTTCTACTCTCTGCTGCTGAGCAGAGGAGTTGAAGGGCCATTCACAACCATCAGATAAAAACACTGATGATTTATCTCAGGACTGTATGAGATGGGTTTTTGTCACATTTCGTATGCACATTCAAAACGTTCCGTTTGTCCACTACTTTGGATCATAACAAATACCCCCAACTGTGACTGTATTTATTGCGATGCAAATGTTCACATATCTGACCTGGCAAACATAAAAACATCATTTGAGTTTTGAATTTCTTTTCACAATTTTAAACTCAGATTTCTCACTTTAATAATCACTTTAAGATTAAAGTCAGAACTCAAGTAATGTTTTAACGGTGGCACTGATCTTCCTCCGTAGATGGGAACACGTGATAAGAGGAAAAGATGATCATGATGAGGATTAAAGGTTGTGTTTGCAACCTGACGCCTCACACTGCAGCCGAAGTTTCCTGCATAAATCGAGGTCCCCTTTTCTTTATTCAGATTCATACACGTGTGAAAAATACACGATGGTGATTATCTTCATTTTAACAGATGGCGAGGAGAAGTGGGGGGAGGGAGCTGTTGCTGGAGGACTGAGACAGATTTGATGATGAGCGTCTGTTGTTTTTGTCCTGTGAGACAGACAGAGTGAGGAGGTGATGGCTACAGGCGCATGAAAAACACTAACATTAGACCCTGAAATGACACAGCAGCAGAGAGAGGAACAGATTTGACAGCTATCTGCCATCAATCTGATTGGCTACGATCAAAGTGAATGACTTCAGTCAGTCAGCAGATTGAGGTAGAAATGCAGAGGTGATAAGTAACTAAGTACATTTACTCAAGAACTGTACAGTACTTACGTACAATTTTGAGGTACTTTACAGGAGTATTTCCATTGTATGGTATGTTTACTTTTACTCCACTACATTTTAACAGCATTAGTTAGTAGTTACTTTTTACTAATTAAAGGGTATTTCTGCTTGTAGTGGAGTACTTCTGGGTAATAGCTCTGGACTTTTTAATGATGCACTGCATATTGATGTGTGTCACTGATGGCACCACTAGATGGAACCAGACACTGGGAGGTCCAACTTCACCTCATCTCTGATTCCATCCGAAGTGAACACAGTGCCGGCAAACACACATCAAGTGAATCCACTATTTCGCTTTGACGTGGCACCAATTTACTCACCAAATGAGATTATGTTCAATGTTCTTTCCCCACTCAGCTCCACTATATTGACATTTGAAGTCATATCATGCACATTTGAACACATCATGATCAGGGAATTCTTCTCATGAAGAAGATTTACTGACTTATTCTACATTCAAATTGATTAAATTGATTCATCAGTCAGACAAAAAGCTTTAGACAATGGGATGAGCATCATCATCGTCTTCCCAGAATTTGCCTCTGTCAGTATAATCTAATAAAAACCCGATGGAAGTCTTCATGTGGGTCTGTGTTGTGTCCTGTTCGTTCACTGTTTAGATTTTCCACTATATGATCATAAAAGTCTGGCTCTGTGAGATTTTTCAGTTTGTAGTAAAGTTGCGGATAAAAATATAATAAAATATAATAAAATAATTCCCCTTTACAGCTAAAAACTTAGCTAAAATCCCTGCAAATGGTGGCAAGTAAAGTAAAGAAGCAGCAGACAAGAGCTGATCAATACGTAACACAATTATCCATTATTATGTTTTAATGTGTCTAGTGTGTCTGAACATCTCTGGATTTGGATGGATAAGTTACATAACAATTTGTTCATTCCTGTTTCAGCCTGTACACTTCAGACTTCCATTACAACTCGGACCAGTGCCATCTACAAAAGTTCTCTGATGATACGGCCAT
>JAUYWH010000024.1:22065106-22078110 GCA_034779795.1 Ctenopoma multispine | reverse complement strand
TCCTGAGCTGTGGTAACACACAAATTTCCCCGCTGTGGGATCAATAAAGTTCTATCTTATCTTATCTTATCTTATTTGAGGTTCAGTGCTCTGTGATTACAGTCTGATAACATAAAACACTTAACAAAGCTTTCAGCAACCAGCCTGTACCCTTGTTCCTCCAGCTGCGGGTTTAGAACTAACATCTACCTGCTCTGCTCAGTTTTTCCAGTATTATTCCACCTCCGCGGATCTGATGATGACACAGAGTTAAGTTTTTATTAGCTAAGTTCTACACATTTAGATAATATCTTAGATAAGCTAAGATAACTTAAGAGAAGATGACTTCATCAGTTCTAAAACCCTGTGGCCGTGGCTCTGTCTGGAATCTGATTTTTATGACAGATTAATGGTCTCTGGTATTAATTTGTCTGTTGCAGACAAACACACATGCTCATTGCTGTGTAGCCCACAGTGTATGAAACTGCATTTCACTGTGTTTCTCCATTATATTAAAAGGCTCCCATGTAATTGTTGTCAACGTTAAGATCATAACACGTGTCCAGCTTGTTTACTGTTCAGGGCTTCATCTGCAGCTTGGTCCAGTAAATGAGAGTCCTGCTGGGCACAGATGAGGAGGGGCCAGACCAACAATAGTGGGACATATCTGCCTCGACAGCACCCAGGGGACCTCAGAGAGGGGTGACAGAAGCAAAGGCAATTCAGCAGCTTTTCAGATAAACTACTTCTCTGTCCGAGGGTAAAGCACCAAGAGATGAGGACACCCTTGAGGAGGCCTTGATCCTCAGCACAGTCAGCAGGGACGGGACGGTATGTCATCTTCATCATAAAACTCTTTTTAGTGAACTACTCATATTGAGATGTGTTACTGTGTCGACCCACTAATGGCAGATTTGGGTCCAGTTTGCACACAGGATGTGATCCATAAAAATACCTGCATTAGTATTCCTGACATTTACTGGCAACAACTTTTTATTAAAGGTTCGTCACGATGCTTTTTAAATCTGACACAAAGAAACACTGGTGGATTGTTCTGCACACACTACGAACTAAATCTAGAATTTACTGCCATCGCTCATCGTCATAGCAGCATAAAATCCTCCTGTGACCCTGGATAAGTGAGGTTGAGATAAGTTTCCATGCTATAGAATGAATTGTCAGGTTCAGAGGGATTAGTGTTTGATAAGTGAGTAGTGTGAGACAGCTGGTAAACAATAGAAAAGCCTCTTTTACATACTCTGAAATATGTTTTTGTCTGACGTGTTGTCAGTGTTTGATTGACTTTTCAGATACTTATTTAGCAGCAAGCCTGATGCATCACTAGAAGTAACATACAGCTCCAGAGGACTAAAAAAATAGAATAACACATGGGAGGACAGTCAGGCTTAATGACTAAACTGTGAAAGTTAAATGTAAAACGCAGATTCTTGTTGTTGCTGCAGTTTAGTGTCTGAGTCCTTGTGTTAATAAAACCATAAAATCACATCTGGAAAATACAGCAGAGAGACCGCAGCCTGAAAAGCACACGTGAACATAATCAAGACTCCACTGGAACCTGGAGGTGAAGCAGATATAATTACTGTGTGTGTGAGACACTAAAAGCATAAAACTGAGTAGCAAATATACATATTAACTGTATTTGTGTGACACAAACTCTAACTTAAAGTGACCATATTTTGCTTAATTTGTAGTTTATATTTTATTCTGGGCTCCACTGACACAACATTATATGATTTTCAAGTTAAAAAAGTGCAGATGTATGTTATAAGGCCTCTTTAAGCTGCAGATCCTCTGACCTTGAGACTGAAAGGCTTGTTTTCTGTGGGCCAATCCTTCAGCAACGGTGTCACTGAAATCATCCTGCTGTATACTAGAGCAAGATGTGAAAACAGGTGTTGGTGAACAGATAAAAACATTTCTTAAAGTCTCTAAATTTATCCATTAGTCAATTTAACTTCATAGACAAAAAACACCAAAAACACTTCTTGGAAGACATATACACCTCTGTGTATATAGCTGGGAAACCTTTTACCACATAAATGTTTTGCTTTCTGTTAGTGATTAATAAACAATGTTAAGTTATGCATTTGATGAACCTGAAATCAGATGTCCTAGGGTCTTTTTTGTATCGCTGCAGGTCTCAGGTTTGTTTGTCCAGATGTCTGACACCTGAGCAGTGAACAATAGTCCTTGTTTGATCCCAGTGTTGCAGTGCCTTGGAAAACTGTACATTAACATCTGCCAGTGAAAAAATTCATGAAAGAGATTATAACTATCATTTTGAAGGAAATAATTCTTTACCTTCACTTGCACCTGCTTAGCAAGTTCTCTCAGCCTACTGACAGACAATCCTACCTCTTTTATTTAAATCTTGTCTTTGTTGTCTTGTCTTTGCGTTGTGCTGGTTTGTTCTTATTGAACCTCTTTAAGATTTAAATCTACACACACAAAACAACAGTCTGACTCAAACTTTCTGTGGGGATACTTACTTTGTGAGGAGTCCCATTAACCCTAATCACAGCCAAATGCCTAACCCCAACCCTTCCCCTAATCTAAACCTAACTCTAACCTTAACCGTAAAATGAAGTCTTAACCCACAAACAGCTTAGAAGCTGCGAGGCACGGCCATCAAGTCCCCACAGTGAGGGGATCAAACACATTGGTCCAGAGAATGATATAAACACACACAGACACGCACAATCTACAATGTGTGGCGTGGCTGAATACACGACAGTCACCCTGTCTCCGAACATTAACGCTGGATCATTAACTGTAATTCAGGACTCATATTCATATTTTCCAGATCACAGTACAAGCTGGTCATGAATCAAACATACCCACTTAGAAAAATCCATCCAGAGACCCTCACGTCTGCACACACTGCTGCCGAAACACAACAGATATAATCCAGCCAACAAAGGCACAGATACAATAAATATAATCATAAGTTAGAAACCAGAACTAGGCACATCACATCTGTCAGTCTTCAATTATCTCCCCGTCATGAAACAGTGTGTATGAGACTGTGGTAGTTTGGGGTGTTCGTTTTTTCTTAAGCTTTTCCAAAACCAAAAAACAAAAGTGTAAGAAATGAAAGAAAACAGTGTGCTTATCTGCCTTAATGTAAGATGCAGTTATTAGCATGTCCAGGCAAAGTTACAACCCAGTGGTAGTAACCGCGTTACTTCCAAGGCCAAAAGCACCACATGCTTTGCGTAGAATTTTCCCCACTGTATGAAAGTCAGCCTTGGATGCTGTCAGAGTTTAGATTAATATTAGCAGTTCTTTCTCGTTCGTACTGGGCTTTGCAAAGACAGATCAAGCATTAGATTTGCCAAATACACGTTGCACATGGATCATTAACTATGAAGACTTTCTGCCTCAGACCTGTTTGCCTTTAACCTTCCTTCAGTCACTGTTCCTTCAAAGGCAACTGGTGTCAGAGTTTACGTAAGTTGAGCTGGAAGTGAAACACTTCCAGATTGTTTTTCTGCTCCTACAATCACCGTTCGATCACAGTTTTAAATACTGATCTCACAACACCTTCAGAGTCTGTCATGTGACTCTGGGGCATGTATAGGGACAGCACTGCTTCAAGCTAAATGCTAATTGTGACATCTTGCTATTTATTTTTTTGCAAAATGCAAAGAATAGCTGAGTTGAATTTCTTGACAGTCAGTCAAACATTTCTTCCCAAAATCACAAATGGGATTTGATGGTAACTCTAGAGGAAATACCAAAGGATCAACAGAGTAATTAGTGGAATATTCTTTTCTATTCTATTCTATTCTTCTGTGGGACAAGAATGTTAAAAACGTAACGCCAAGCCATAGTAGTTACAGTTGTTGAGATCTTTCAGTCTGAAGTGGTCGACTGACTGACACTCTGACACTGCCATGCCTAGAGCAAACCCGCTATCGTGGCTAAAAACCATGAGAGCTAGCTCACTGACAGTTTACCCCCCCGTCCTCATCTGGATCCAATTAGTTGAGTTCAGCTTATTTGTAGCGTTTCATTGTGTCTGTCTGAGACAAAACATGAAACGGAGTCTCCTGTTTCAGTTTGGACTCAGACTTTGTGTTTGGGGGGTCTTTCTTGTGGTCCGGACTCCTGGCGGTTCCAGGGTTTTGGTGGTTTGGAGGACAGCCTGAGTGACTTCACCACACTGTTTTTCTTGGATGAGCATCACCAGAAAAACGATCATGCTGAGGGTTATGAAACTGGTGCGAGACACACAGTCCAGAGAAATGCTTTCCTAGGCTGAGCCAGACATGAAGAAACTCTCTGATAAATTACAGCCTCTTTACCATGTTTTGAAGGAAACATTTTGACAATTTATTTGGGACTATAACTCAAAGCTTCCTTTCTTTCACCAGCTTCTCCAGCATTTCACTCACAGATCCACATCCAGAATTGCTCAGGTCATAAAGTTTTCATGTCATTAAAGTTATCAGAGAACATCAGCTCCAGGCCAGTGTCTCGTCACATGAAAAGTGGAAACGATTGAAGAAAGCCTCAGCCCACTGGTGGTTTTTCTGTACCCCTCCTCTGGTTAAAGTCTATTGCAAAAAGAATGATGGGATATATTCCATAGCGTTATTACAGGCAACCTCAGTGGGTCACAGTGTCTTTCCCCTAAGTTTGGAAAAATTGAAATATGACTTACTTGCATTTGAGGCGCCAACATTAATTAGATGGAATGGGGTGAGGAGGTTCTTATATAAAAAGCCGGAGAGAACAATTTTTATAAAATGAACAATGAGAAAATAAAAGAAACTCACACTCAGTGGAACTAAAATGCAGTATTTTAATGGGTTTAAATGCTAAACTATATAAGAAGATGTTTTCCAAATTACAAATGTTTCCACAGCTACTACCATAGCTGAAAAGTGTACATTTTCCCCATGAAAGCATGATAACTGGGAATTAAAATAATTGAAAGAAACAACACTGTAAATGTACTAAAGCAGCATTTTATCTATGGTGTTTTTATTTATCAGATCAGTAAGAATATATAAATTCAGTACTGCAGTAGAGCTCACAGTCGGACATTCTGACTGAAGCGTCTCTCAAACTCACTAGTTAGAGTTAGAGATGCAGTGTTAAGTGATGAACAGTAAAGAAAAGGAGAAAGATTATCCTGACCGATCTCCCTGATTCTCCCATGTCACTGGTGCTCTGCGACATCCTTTTCATCAAAGTTCTGCTCCCACTGGGAACAAAGCAGCTTTATTATGTTGTGGAATTTGGAACGATATCTTCAGTGCTCACCACTCATGTATTCTCTCATAGGCATGACTGATTATCTCTGCTCACTGGAGCTTATAATATATTTATTTTCTCTCTAAACATTTCTGTTCTCGGCCTATGTAGGACCACTAATTGCTCCATGAGGAACTGGAGGCCATGGCGCTCACTGGGCTCCATCTTCTGGTGTTGGCCTTGTGGGTTGTCATAGGACTAAATTTCCAAGTTGTGGGCGAGCAGATGAAGCTGGCCCGGGCACCTCTGATCCCTCACCGGCCTTTTGTTGTAGTCTGGAATGCTCCTACAGAGTCATGTCGCCTTCGGTTCAATGTGGACCTGGACCTCAGTGTTTTCGACATCATTGCAAACCTGAATGAAACTCTCAGTGGACCAAACGTCACAATATTCTACCACAGCCACCTGGGATACTACCCATACTACTCCAACTCTGGAGTCCCTATCAACGGTGGACTGCCACAGAACCAGAGCATCTCCAAGCACCTGAGTAAGGCCCGGGCCGACATCGACAAGCTTATCCCTCACAAGGATTTTCGAGGCCTGGGTGTCATTGACTGGGAGAACTGGAGGCCTCAGTGGGTTAGAAATTGGGGAGCCAAAGACATCTACCGCAACAAGTCCAAGGAACAGATCCGGAAACTTCACCCAAACTGGCCAGAGAGCAAAGTTGAGAAGGATGCAAAGGAAAGTTTTGAGAGGGCCGGGCAGGCCTTCATGAACTTTACCTTGGCCCTGGCTGAAGGTCGCAGGCCAGATGGGCTGTGGGGGTTTTACCTGTTCCCAGACTGCTACAATTATGGGTACAAGCAGCACCCGCAGCGGTACACTGGCGAATGCCCCAACGTAGAGCACCTACGCAATGACCATCTGATGTGGCTCTGGAAGGAGAGCACGGCCCTCTACCCCTCCATCTACCTGGACTATGAGCTCAAGTCTTCCCCCAACACAGTCAAGTTTGTCCATTACAGAGTCAAGGAAGCTATGAGGATTGCATCCATTTCTCGTACAGACTATACATTGCCTGTATTTGTCTACTCAAGACCTTTCTATGCCTACACCTTTGTGGTTCTGTCAGAGGTATGTTTTTGGTTTTTGACAGATTATAGAACACTGATTTGGTGAGTAAACATGATCAGTCTGCTGATTGGTTACTCTGGTGGCTGTGTTTGTGTGAATGTTGTAATTGAAGTGTAGCTGAGTGGTCACAGCGTGCACCATGTAACCACAGTGTCCCCGGTTTGTGTCTGTCTGGAGACCTTTGCATGTCACACTCCCCTTTCTCCTCTCCCATGATTTCTGTCCCCCGCTCTACTAATGCTATATCAGGTAAAAGCAAAAATGCCAAAAATATATATATATATATATATATATATCTAAAAAAAAGTGCATCATTCTGTTTTAGAGTGACCTGGTTCACACTATTGGCGAGAGCGCAGCCTTGGGAGTGTCAGGCGTTGTCCTCTGGGGATCATCAGAGTATGCTCGATCACAGGTAAAAAAAGAGTCCAAGAAATCCAAAATATACCTCACACTGACGGGAGTTAGAACCAGTTAGAACCAGTTAACTTGTAATCTGACAACTTAAACTCATCCACGACCCAAAACTAGTTTGTTTTCTGACTGAACTCTTAAAGAGAAGAAAAGCCTGTTATTTATCGACCATGAAAGTAATCAGGATTTCTTCTGGTGACGGTGGATAGTTAACATCCTGTTACAGCAGAAACGGCTATAAATCCTGAAGGAAATGCTGAATATGTCTATTATTCACCACTAACAAGACATTTTACAGTTTTACAGACTTATAACGGTAACCTTTGTTTTCTTCCTGTTCCAGAGAAACTGTCTAACAGTGAAGAAGTACATCGATGGTCCACTGGGACATTACATCATCAATGTCACCTCGGCTGCCAAGCTGTGCAGCAAAGCGTTGTGCAAGAAAAATGGCAGGTGCGTTCGCAAGAGCTTGGACTCAGGTGCTTACCTGCACCTGAACCCACGCTTCTTTCACATTCACCGCAATCCAGCACCCAAGGGTCCCCGCTTCCATGTGAGCGGCCACCTTAACAACCACGACATCCTGGACATGAAGCACAAGTTCACCTGCCAGTGTTATCAGGGTTGGACAGGTGTCTACTGCGAGGTGCCCCAGGCCATGCGTCCTCCTCCTCCTCCTCCTCCTCCTCCTTCTCCTCCAGATCAGCCTGTCATCCCTGTGCCTCACCCCCATGAGAACAGCTTGCTGGGAGAAATCCTGCTCCTCCTATCTGTCCATTTCTCCTGTCTGTGCGTCATCATGTTCCTAGGACTCTGTCTTATCATCAAGTGTCTGATGCTGTAGACGGAAAAACAGAAAGGTCTGTAGAAAAAGCAGTTACAGTTTGGTGATAGCCAACTAAAACTAAAACTGAAACTAGATCTTCGGTGTTGCATGTAAAGGCAACAAATGCATAGTAACATACATCACTGTTTCTCTGTCAGTCTTTATTTGCATTGTTAAAAAAAGATAATGAAGGTCTGAATATTCACTGGCCCCTGCCTGTAAAGCAAGACGTCCAGGAAGCATCCTGACTTGGCGCCAAAACCACAACCGGCTCCTTTCAAGCCTCCACTACTCTCAATATCAAGATTTGTCAACACCCTTATCTGCTGTGGAACTGGTTTTCGTTACCGTATGAATCTATTGAAACTGTTTTGTGGTTCATGGGTTAAAACAACAGTTCACTGCAGCAAGCCATAAACTTTTCAGAGCCAATAACGGGCAAGTATACTGAAAAGAAAAAGTGTTACTATAAAATTACCTTAGTCAAGTTAAACACCTGTCATTTGCACAGGTGCATGCACACAGACATTCTTGCACGGTTCCTTTAGTACTTTTTTACAAGACAGGTCATACAACAAATCAATAGTTACCAGAAAAGGTAACTACCTTAAGTTGGGAGGAAAATATCTCAGCAACATAATCTGCTAAAAAAGCAGTGCCTAGTCTTCAAGTGTTTTAGGAAAATATATATTTACTCTCTATGCAGCATATGATAGGTACAGGCAGAGAATAATTACATATGTTGAACCTAAATTAACAGGATAATGTACTGTATAATAGCCCCACAAGGCACTAAGTGCTGGAAGTCTAAGCTGGAAGAAAAGCTGAAAGTAAGTGATGAGACCAGATGTGGTGAGTAGTACGGGAGTATTAGCATTTTCTGATACATTTAGTTTTTACTCCACTACATTTATCTGACAGGCTTTAGTACTTTCAGCAGATGTAGATTTTTATACTTTGTGTTTGTGTACTTCTACCACCCCGACACACACCTGTGCCCATGCTGCTGCAGAGAGAGAGGAAGCAGAGTGAGAGTCGGAGTCGTGGGGTGGAGTAAGATAGAAGTTTTCTCACACTGTTGCTTTACATCCTGGCAGAGACATGATTGAATTCTTTATATAAACTTATAATGGCAAGAAAATTTTAATCAACTCCTTGTAGTAGTTTTCTGCAGAAATTGGTTATTGAATGTGATCTGACCAGAGAATGGAATATTAATAAATGCAATATTTCTAAACTGATAAAACACAAATAGTCGTGATCTTTTATATCTTTGTTGAATACACCCATTAAATATACAAAGTAAGGCTTGCCATTGTAAACAATTTGACCTTAGAGTTGGGGAGAGAACACAGAGCACTACATACGGCACAAAAAGGCACCAAGATGAAAACATCATCCCAGTGGTGAAGGTGGAAGGAGCGTCGTGATTCTCTGGATGATTTCCATCCTGGAGAGGAAAATTAATTCCCAGGTTCATCAAGGTATTATATAGAATAATGTCAGGGTGGATGATGATCTGCCTTTTCAAGTCACTCCGTCAGAGCGCAGACCTCCATCCAACAGAGTTCCTTACGTCAACAGAGCCATTCACACCAGACATCCTAAGAAAATGTCTGAGCTGAAGCAGTCCTGTGAGGAAGAATGGTCCAAAAGTTTCTCCTGGACGTTGTGCTGTTTGTTTGAGGTCACTGCTGCCAACGGTTCTGTTCAGCTCTTAAAACACTGTCTCACGTACGTTTTCCACTGTAAAGGACATTTGTTTGTGTTTGTGACTTTGATGAAGTCAGATCACATTTCATGCCCAATTTATGCAGAAAAACAGGAAACTGTAACTTCTGAAGTTACAGTGCGTCAAGTTGTCAAGTCGTCGCACTTCAGCTCTGGTGTTTTTGGTTTCAGAAATGCCAGAATAAAAGTAAGAAAAAAAAATGTAATTGCATGAAGGCCATTTCAACACATGGAGACAGACTTGCATGCTGCTAAGCTGTGATTTGGACAATTGCTGTTCAGCGGATGGCTTTAGCGGTGTGTCAGGTTCAGCTCGAGTTTAAAACTGTGTTGGTTTGCTTAGAAGAAATGTTTTTTTTCACGCAAACATCTGCTCGTCTGCTCTGTTCATTCCTCTTTTTCATTTACATTTGATTTGATCCAGATGATTCAGCATAACAAGTCTCTGCGTTTGTGTCTGTTTACAACCTAAATATAAAAGACATAACTGGAAGAATTTCCTCTCACATGCAGCAAAACAATCTGAAAGCTCTGTCATGCAGCACGCAGGTGTAACTGCTGTAAGTCAACCCTGTCTCCAGAATGACTGAAATTGTTCAATAAATATCTAAACTGCATGAGAAATGAGAAAATGAGCGTGTTGCAGATTTGTGTGTATTTGCTGGAAACCTTCACAGCAGGACAAGAGAATAAACAGTAGTCTTCAATCGATAAATCAGCGCAGACATTTAGAAGACTGCTCGGTTAGTTTACAGCGTTAGTCATTTGTTTTATTCGGGATAATGACTGTAATGAGGCTGCAGTTTGGTGGTGACAGCGCAGTCAGTCAAATGAGTCACAGCGAGCTGTGCTGGGTCACGGTCACACGATCTGACAACTTAACAATAGTCCCACGGGAAAGGGAGGGACGGCTGAGGAGGGAGGTTTAGTGATTCTCTGCTTGTTTTAAAGGAAAACTGTCAAAACGGAGTAAACTGTGGGTCAAAGTGTTGAAGTAAGCCGATTATAAATGCAAGTCTTTACCAGCTCGACTTTAACAGAAGCTTAATACCTAATCAGCTGCAACTCGAGCATCAGAGAGCTGCATGTTATTGTTTTCACCTTAATTCATGAAGTAGTACTGACGTTTCCGTGTTTAAATGAAAGTACTCAGAGTAACACAGAAGCATTATCATTAGCTCTGTGGTGTGCATTATTTTTTATGGCTGCTTGGCTGAGGATGGATAATTACAACATAAAAAACACAGTATTGTCTGATTGTATTTAGTCCTTTAAACGGAAACACTCGATTGTCTCCGCTGACCTCGTGGTAAGTGTCACTGTATTACAGTAATGCGGTAACACAGAGTATTTACACTTTTCCAGACTCAGATACTTCCTGTGCTTTAAAAAATTAAAAGTTCATCCAGTTAAAATAAAATTAAGCAGCTTATAGTGAGGTTTTAGCTCCCAGAGTGGAAACTGTCAGGTCCGCTCAGGAGAGACATTCATTTCCACTATGACAAATAATCATGCTCAGACTACATTTTCACTGTCACACAGTGGCCTTCAGTGCTTTCAGATCATTACTGTGAAATATGTACAATAAAACATGCTGCAGATAAAATGGGTTAAACATGAAGAACCCTGTGTTTGTAGATCCCCATCTGAAAGCGGCGGATATGAGTTTCCTTAGTGAGTAGTTCACTCCACAGAGGCCTGAAGGAGAACCAAGGGTAGACCCAGACCACATTCTCACCCTGGTCTGACACTGTCTCTGAGACAGAGGAACTGGTCTCATCTACCTTGCTGAACCTGCTGCCGCTATGACTGTGATTCATAAGATTTATCAGCAAGAGTTTCTGAATTTTAGAGACGCTACATAACAAGTCAGAATATCACCAGATTCATTAGGATGCTGACAATGAACATCTAAAGCAGATTTCACGGCCTTCAAAGCTCTTAATGAGTAAATGAGAGGCTGCAGAGTTCCTGTTGGGGTTATTATCGGATTATGATGACTGACAGCCGGGAGAGTGAACACACTCTGCTGTTCGCACTCCTGTAGGTTTCATGTCTGTGCTGCAAACCTGAGAAGGTGATAACAGAGAAAATGATGTGGTCAGTGTGTATTAGATCTGAAAAAGCTGTTTCCTTCAGCTTCATCTCCTCCTGAGGTTCACCATTCAATATGTTTTAAACATACAGAAACCAAACGCCTATAATTTAACAAACCTCAGACTTTAGTTAGCTCCTGTACTTTCACTAATAACCATCATCAGCTGTAGGTCAGTGTCAGCTCGTCTGAAGTCTGCAGACTCGTTTCCTCTCACACTCACAGTGAGATGCTGGCATCGTTTTTTGCAGACTGACGACATCGTGTTACGTTTTATTGCCGTCACATCCAAACGAAAAGACCAAAACCAGCGAGATGTTTGTCTCTTAATACTTTCTGACTTATCTCCAGAGATCCAGCCCAGAAGCGTATAGTGAACTGGTGTGTGAATGGAAAGTGTCTGAGCTCTGTCTTCAGTTTGTGGCTCTGATTGGCTGTTTATCAGCTGATTACTGGGCTGGGAGGGAAAGCAGCTAAACATTTATGGCCTCGGTACACAAACAATTAACAAGGTCCAAACACAGACGACTGATGATCAAAACGGACCAAACGTCTCGCGTCCAAATCTACGTCAGATTAAAAAGATAAATAAATAAATCAAAATCCAGAACAACTCCACTTCCGCCACTGTGTGAACAGACGGACGGTTTTAGAAAACACATGATTTGCTCCTTTCAAAATAAAAGCATGCATAGAATAAAGGAAGCATCCCGCAGCTGTGACAGCTGGATGTAAACTCTGCAGGTCGTTTTTAACTGAACAAGTCCAGACGTGATGTTTTCTCCTGATTTTCATTTTCACTTTAACCAAATTCAACTTTTAAACTGCGGTGATAAAAGCTGTAATATCATCTGTTTAAATCAACAATGGACATTATACCACGGAGACTAGAAAACTAGTTTGGTTCCTTTTTATATATATATGTATATATATATATATATATATATATATTCAGTGTGAAGAGAACCATTTGAGAGTAAAAGTTCCCCCTCCAATAAAAACATGGCTGCTGCTCAAGCAGCCGGGCGTCAGTCTGTTGATGTTGAATGCATCTGACCCCTCACATCCTGTTCCTACATCAACACAACTCTGTGAAGCTCTGAAACTCTGTGAGGGCTATAAAATGCTGAGTTAGGTTGGTGGGTAAAGATGGTATCAGAAACAATAATATGGCTGCTGGGGGAAAACTGGCAACCCTGCAGTAAAACACACAGCCTGTGAAATTCACCGACATATGGGAAATAAACCATGAGAGGTCACACAAGAGCGGACCGACTCCTACAGGTCACTGGACTCTCGTGTCTGTTTAGCGTGGGTTAATAACTGTAGAGAGCATTTCCGTCTGCTGGATGGTCTGATGATAACATCAGAGACGCCGGAAAGGAGAGTTATGATGATACGGCTCTGCTGTAAACTAACATAGTTCTTTAGATGAGATAACACTTCTGTAGAAGAAGTCACCGGTGTTACGACCCAGTCTAGGGGTGAGCTGGACATAACATGGGCTGCCCCCCTCTCCCACTCCCAAGCAAAGTCAGGGGATTAACTCTTAGGTTCAAAAAAAGGTTTTAATGGTTTCGGAGTTGAGCATGG
>JAUYWH010000024.1:22015233-22055843 GCA_034779795.1 Ctenopoma multispine | reverse complement strand
AGGGAGTGAGAGTGAAGTGAAGGGCGTGGCTAAGGTGAGGGAGGAGCAGAAAGACGTGGAAAAACAGACACACAAGGAAAGGGGGAAGACATGACACTGACAATGAAGCTGTATATTCAGGAGGAGACACTTTCATATTTAATTATTTTCTAAATGGTTTAACGGTTGCTAGGCAATGAAAAACAAACTCACCTTGTTACCTGTTAAAAACCACTAAACAGGTGGCTGCTAACAGATTGATCTTTGTAAACCCCTGAAGGTCTCATCAGGTAAAAACTACTTTTTCACATCAAGTTTATCTCGTTTCTGCACGCTTGGATTTGACAGTAGCCTTAGCAAATCCATAGCAAATAAGAGCCAAAAACTATATTGTATATGATCAAGATTTATCCCTCAGCAGTAGATTAATTTTTTAATATATTTTATTTAAAACAAAGTTATCAGAGTTATCGCTGCCCCAAGCAAATACGATTGTCTCACATCTCAGTCCATTAATACGTTAATGAAAAGACAACCAGTAAATAAACTGCCGAACTTCACTGACTACGTTAAAATGACTAAACACAGAAGTCAGACATCTGATTGGTGTGTTTGCTCTTTGACTGGATGTTTGGTTCAACCGGCTGAAAATGGGACATAGCAAACAACGAAACTCATAAAAGCATTTGGCAGGACAACCTGCCATTGTGGCTTGAGGCTTCAGCTCTGGTCTGAGGAGGACTAGATGTGGACAGGAAAGCAGCGGTCTGTAGAGTTAAAGTGCTCGTTCCAATCCCTGGGTGTCAACTGACTTCCTCTCCATGACCTCTGACCTTTGGGTGTTAAGTAAATGAACTATTTACTTGTCCTCAATGGTGGAGGTGGTGTCGTCATTTAAATACTATTAAAGCTGAATTTTCTACAGCTGTTCTCAGTAATTAAACCACAATTAAACAATTTAATGTGTAAGTTTAGGGATATAACAATTATCTGTGGTGTTATTTACTTCTTGATTATAAGTTGATCTGTTTGTAAAATGTCACAAGAGCCGCAGTAGGTACATTTTTGTAAGACCAGTAATGTTACTCAATCTACACAGGCTTGTGGTAAATCAGTATGAAATATTCCATCATGAATGCATCAAAACTCGAGTCAGCCAGACGCTGTATCTGTGTACTGAACTGTAAGATACTGCATTTGAAAAAGGTCAAAGATGAAGGCGTAATTAATTTAGCTGAATACATCCCAGATGTTCCTGCTGACTTTTACATGGAAAAAATATCAGCACGTGTAAACGCAAAAGCTAAAGCTATTGTGATCCACTATTAGGCTGTTACACTCAAAGACAGAGGAAAGCAGACGTCTGTTTATACGGAGAAATTATGGATGACCAGTTTAAAGGGAATGCAGGGGACTGAGCTCATCAAACTGTGACTTCCATAAAGTCACTGAGCAGGAACAATATAAAAACAGAAGTCAAATAAAGTTGAAGAGACGTCTGCAGACATTTCACAGTCATTAATAGCCTTGGTTTTTAGTGTTTCTGCTGGTCACTCTGTGGCTCTGTGAACTGCTGCAGGAGACATGACAGGACAGAGGGTGGGGACAGATACAATGGCCCTGGTGGTTTCTCAATGTATACCTGCTACTATACGTTTGTTTTGATATATCCTTTAAAAAGCCTTCAGCGCTAGAATGCGAGGGGAAAGCCACAGCATGAAGAACGGGTCATTTTATATATTTGTCATGACCTATAATGTACTGAAATGTTTATACTTTCTACTGATGCTGATGTTTGAAGAAGATGGGAACCGTTCTTTAATGACCACGGTAATCTGTCCAGCTGATTTCCAGGTTTCCGTTTATCAGCGTTTTCACTTTGACCATTTTTCAGTGCTTGGCTGTGGTAGAAACGTTGGGAAGATGGGATAAAGGCTGATGGAAACACATTTTTAAAGTTATGTTTCATACATTCTCATTGAAGAGATTACAACAAAACTCAGCTCAACACTAATCGCTTTTCTATCCTTTCATGCAAAATTGCAAAACAAATGCTAAACATACACAAATCACATACAACCAGTACAATAAAAATATATATAGTACATCAGTTGCAGTGGTCATGAAAGCTAGAATACTATTGACTTGAGTTTCTGTTTTGTTTACTGCTGACTCTCTTAGGATGATTGACAGCTGCTCCTCCTGAACCCCAGCATGCCTGTGGTGTCAGTGGGTAGGGCATCCTCCCCCCACCATGTTATACCTGTTGCCCTCACCTGCTGCTGGCTGCTGCTGCTCCTACATACTGCCTTCGGTCAGAAACCTGCCAAGCTGCCTCTGATTGGCCGGAAGCCCTTCATTGCCGCTTGGAATGCTCCACTGGACATGTGCACCATCAAGTACAACATCGCCACCAACCTCGACCATCTCTTCCACATCCACGGGAGCCCACGTGCTGACTGGACAGGTCAGAACGTTACCATCTTCTACGCCAACCGGCTGGGCTACTACCCCTACTACACCCAGCAGGGTACTGCTGTGCATGGCGGCCTGCCGCAGAACTGCAGTCTAGACTCACACCTGCGCAAGGCCTACCAGGACATCATCCACTTCATACCTCGAGAGGACTTTCGTGGTCTGGCTGTCATCGACTGGGAGTTCTGGCGGCCTCAGTGGAACCGTAACTGGCACAAAAAGGACATCTATCGGCAAAAGTCAAGGGAGTTGACTGCCAAGGCGTACATTAATGTGACGGAACAGCAGGTGGAGGAGTTGGCGCGACGGAGGTTTGAGAAAAGTGCCCGGATATTCATGCAGAGGACTATCCAACTGGGGACAAATCTTCGCCCCAATGGACTCTGGGGATTCTACCTCTACCCTGACTGCCACAACTACAATCTGCATGAGCAGAACTACACAGGCTTCTGCCCTCTGCTGGAAAGGCTGAGGAACGACGAGCTGCTGTGGCTGTGGAACAGCAGCACAGCGCTCTTTCCCTCTGTGGCAATCAGGAAAAGACACACCAACAGCATCAGCAACCTGCACTTCTCCCAGCACAGGATCCGAGAGTCACTCCGTGTTGCTGCACTCACCTCAAAGGAGTACGACCTCCCCACCTATGTATACCTGAGGCTGGGATACAGAGAAGAGGCCCTGTCCTTCCTCACAACAGTAAGAATGAAGTACTTTAAGTCAGTAAAGTGCTGCAGATACTAACATTTTAAATACATTTAAAATATAATTTGAACAACTTTTAATGCAACAACAACAACAAGCTATTAATGCAAGACTTGGGTAACCGAAAATGATGATATTTGACTTTGACCAGTTTGTTGGTCCTTGCTCAGCAAAACTTGTAATGAAGTTTATTACATAGTTAAAATAATCAATGTTCTGAATGTCATCTAGCAGAGAACCACAGAAAAACAGGTCATCAAGTATAAATTGTTGTTTAGTTAATGTTTTAATAATTAATATGCAATAGTAATGCAGAGTGAGATGTGACATGTGTAACGTGTGTTTTCTGCAGAAAGACTTGATCCACACCATTGGGGAGAGTGCTGCTCTGGGAGCTGCAGGATTCGTCATCTGGGGCGACCTTAACCTGACCTCATCCAAAGTAGGTTTTTTTTCTGCCTCTAACCAAACCAAACAAACTTTACCCACTCTTACTTTCCATAAAACTAAATGGCTGATTTATGGCTGTTCCTGAGTGTCTGATGATGATTCACTGAAGGACAAAGAATATTTAAATACACGTCACATGTGTTGACTTCTGCTGAAAAAGCTTCTCACCTCAAGCCAAACCACTCCTGTAAATAGTTGGACAATAGAAAGTTGACATCATGTGGTCACTGTTTGCTGTGAAACCACTCTGACAGAGCCCGCTGTGATCCTGTCTCCATGGACGAAGTGTGTCTAAACAGCATCTGACAGACTAATTATCATCTCAGAGAGTGTGTGCATGGATTTGCAGATGCTTTTCCAAAAATCTCAGTCAGCTGCCAAACCTGATGTAAACCATCATAACGTTGGTTCTAACCCAGAATCTTTTACTGTCGGTCGCTGGGATAACAGTTAAAGATTCAGTAACTTTAGCCACAAGGGCAAATTCCAAAACAAGCTGACAGACATGCAGCCCATGAGCCATCACACATGATGTGTTGCTTTTTTTCAACAGTATAACTGCACCAGGGTGAAGTCCTTCCTCAGCCACCGTCTGGGTCAATACATTACCAACGTGACCCGGGCCGCTGAGATCTGCAGTGACTTCTTGTGCCAAGGGAACGGCCGCTGCGTCCGCCGGAACCCCCGCGCCCGCCATTACCTCCACCTGAATGCTGACAGCTTCCAGATCCGGCCCTCTGGTAACGAAGACTTCACCGTCACTGGGTGGCCTTCGCTGCACGATCAGCAGCTGCTGACTGAAAGGTTTCGCTGCCACTGCTACGAAGGCCACGAGGGTGAACGCTGCGACAGCATCAACAGAGTGAAGGAGGAGGATGAAGGGAGGGAGGAGGAGGAGAAGGAAAACGAGAGGAAGAGGACGGAGTGGGAGGACGAGCAGGCCAAACCGTGCGAGAGAGGGGAGAGCACTGCGCCCTCAACCAGCTGCAGCCTTCACCTCATGATGGTGTTGCTCCTGTTGAACTTATCGTTAGTAAAGACGTTCATATGATGCTCTCTGACGAAATGTGGTCAACACAGAGTGATACTTTTGATTCAAGATGGAGACTGACTGGAACCCAGGAAGGTGCCGTTTTACCTCCTGTAGAGTCCGAGCTGTACCTCCTTTAAAATGCTTATCAAACTCTGATTATTGCTGCAGCTAATGATTATTTGATCAGTAAATTAGTTGGTTTGCTCTGAGCAGGTAATCACCGCATCACTGCTGCTTTGTTCAGCGATTCCTATAGGCCTGGTGTTTAGCATCAGTACTGTCCATCTATCAAGTCGATCGAAATGTTTGCAACTTCACACGGTGATGTAAGACAACTAACAGAAATGACTAATGTTTCTTCAAATTAGGAAATCAGTTTAAATTGGACCAACCAACAGGTCAATGTGGTTAAAAACACAAAGAGATTCTGTTTATAGTGAGCTGTAAAGAAGCATGCAGCAATCATTAAAAGATTTTCTCTTGAGTAATGCGCTGCTCTTTCTAAGCAATGGAACTAAAATATAAATATTTGACATTGACAATCTTGTTTTCTTATGTGTGATACTAAAGAAATATGCAATGCAAGCTTTGCACTGTAATCAAAACCAAACTGGGCACTAAAAAAGTTCAATATCTGCATGTAGGGGTTTTTTCTGCAGCAGAAAATTAAATAAAGGTACAGAATTTTCTTCGAGCACCATCTAGTGGCCAGTAGAGTAACTTCAGCTGAGTCACCTGCAGCAAAGAGTTTGACAGGTTAACCATCCAACATCACTGCAGATCTGAGGACTAGATGTATCAGTGGGGTCGTACGTTATGTTTTCTTTTAAAGGCTTCACAGTTTAGTAGAACCACAGAAGATTCTGGTTCACAGGAGGACAAAGCTCTAGCGTGTTAAAGGTCAAAGGGTGCTAATACCACCTCACAGCCAATAAATGTTAAATATGTTCAACAACAGGGTGACATTATACACATACTGTATACAGAGTATGTTTTGATGTACTGTGGCTTATAGTCTTGAAGGACCACTTGTCAGGAATTGCACATATTCGAGCCTGCTAGGATGCAGCATGTACATGTTACAGGTGCTATTTATGCCAAAATACTATGCAGCTTTAAGCTGTATCAGAAAAAGCAGTTCAGATAATGGTTGGATGGAGAGATTTATTTTACAGACTGTTTGGTTTACTACCCTAAAAACATATAGAGGATCAGGTGTGTTTCAGTGATAATATATGAGATATATAAGATGTTATTCTAATTGTGGAGGAAACAAGGCAAAGGGTTAGGTTTAATTTTCTCTCAATGTGACTGTTTCCAAAGCTGACGTACAGTACTGTAGGCATGATGAAACACTCAACAGGATGGAAAATGTGGCACATACAGTTTCTGGATTTAAGAAAAGGCAGGCAACAGTTTAAAATGAAGGACTGACTCGAGGAAAAGTGTTCAGTTCACTCATGTTAGTGCAAACATATGTAAATGAGTGAACAAAAGCATTTGTGTGGTTCTGGTCTTTAAGATTCTGCACACATGACTCAGTAAACCTGCAGAAAAAGATCTGCGGTGAAGCTGACTGGAACTGGCAGAACATGCACATTCAACTTGGTAGTTTGTTTCTAAGCTGAACATGATCACAAACTGGTGATGCCAAAGGGGCATCTCAAGTTAAACCAAACCCAGAATGAACCTGCATGGGTTCAGGTCGGGTTGGTAATTGTCTGGTCTTTCAAGTTAAACATGTAGCATCTCTTTAACTCTGATCCTGGTTTAAAGTGAATCATGCCTTTTAGGTGAATTTCAGGTTTCATGCATTTGCTGTGTTTTTATTATCTTAAGATTGTAAACTGAATATGCAACATTTACTATGCAACATAAAAATGTTACCTGAATGTAAATGCACTGAAAGTAAAGACTTTCATCAATACACCTGGGTTTCTTTTTTCTTTTTGTCTGGGGAGCTCATTGCCACCATGTTGGATCATCAGAGAAATAACTTGCACTTTGTACAACATGCACATGTGATGGAAACAGATTATCCTCAAATCCCGTTTTCACATCCAAATCTGGAAACCTAAATGATCTATATGCTTGTTCTGTCCAGATACTAAAGACTGAAAAGAGGAAGAGGTGTGGACAGTGATATTACAGTCTCTGCTTCCCCACCAACAATGACACATGGAAAACATACATCTGAAAACCTGACACTGTTTCATTTAAAGAACCTAACAGTCAAATGCAGGTACTGGTTTGCAGTACACGCACTCATGACATAATATGTTCTTAAACAGTTTGAAAACTGATACAAAAGGGCAGAATTCAATTGCTGATTCTAATTATTTGTGACATGAAGAAGAGAAGTCAACCATCTTTCTAAAGAAAGCCTCACTAGAATTAACCACAAAAAGAGGATACACTCTGGCTGCAGCCAACCACCACACAGAAAAAATGTATTTACTGAACACAAAAACAGAAATCATCCAACCAACAGACATGGTACTTCTACTATCCACATGTTGTCATCTTTACTTGTATTGCATGGCTGCACATTTGTTTACTGCTATCACTGTACCAAATTGTGCACTGTTGTATATTTGTGTACGTTTCACTGTCCCCTGTAAAACTTGGTATACATGTCACTGGAAGCATGGAAATGCAAGAAAATCAGGCCTGTTTAAGCCTTCATCAACATTACTCTACCACAAAATAAAAACATCCTCCTAGTTTTTACTATGATCATTGTTTCAGTGTATATGAATATCAATCACGCGCGTGAACTTATGTTTGCTTCTTTTTCTCTGTTTCACTGAATTCTAAAAGTAAAATAAACTGCAATAAATATGTAAAATCATTAAACCACAAAAATCTTTTCAAACTGTATGTTTCCATCTGATGAGGAGCTTGACCTTCAGTGACTAAATGATGAGTCCAGACAAGACATCAGGACGTCGATCAGATAGCGATTGACGTGACGAAACCATTTCCTCTGACACATGAAGCAGCAAAAACCAGAGACACTGAGAAGTTTACACTGAACAGACACTGAACAGTCTTTGCAGATCACAAAGGAAAGCTCCAGGTAGGCACTGATAAATAATAATAATGATAATAGAACAATTAAGGGTTTGTGGTTTAGTGTCTTGACCAAGAACAGGTCAAGGAGGAGGCGAGCCACTAATCCTAGATGTAAAACTAGAACATGTAAAACTATGGAAATGCTGAAATCTATTTTCTAATCATATACTGATCGGGTAAAGTAAAGCAGATTATTGGACATGTTAAAATTATGTTTCTTTGAGAAACATCAAATAGTCACTGTAGTTTATACTGATTAAATCTTTACTAACACTGTTCACCAATGACAAGTATCACCATAGTTTGCAGAAGAAACAGAAGTTAGTGTTTTATTGCAAATAAAATTGGTACAGTATTTCAATCATTAAAAATGGTTAGATCTTTCTCCCCACTCACCCTAGCCCCAGTGTGTAACCCTTGTGTGTTAGCACACATTGGGGTCATAGAGGAAACCAAATTGTTATTTTGAAATGTTCATCGCTAATTTGAAGATATTTAAAAATAAAACCCATCTAACCATGAAACTGTCTTTAACATTACTTAAAGTTTGAATTACTCCCATAGAAAACTATGTAATTTCATACCAAGAATGCTATTGTTCTGTTCTGTCCAGAGGCATCATGATGGCCCTACCTTTCCTGTCTTGGGTCATCGTAAGTACCATCGGATCTATCATTACTGTGCTTGCCCTGCCACCTACTGAGCCTCCACTGATCCACAGCCACCCCTTTGTGGCCATATGGAATGCTCCTACAGAACGTTGTCAACAGTTCCACATCCCACTGGATGCTGGAGCCTTCCAGGCTTTTACGACACCTGCCGCCTTGCCCGGTCAGTTTCTCACCATCTTCTACGAGGACCGCCTCGGCCTCTACCCTAAAGCTGATATCATCAACCGCAAGCTCTACAAAGGTGGAATCCCCCAAAAAAGTAACCTAACAGAGCATCTGGCCAAGGCCCGAAACCAAATTGATCACTATATCTCCCCGGATTCCTCTCCTGGGCTGGTTGTTATCGACTGGGAGTCTTGGCGTCCTCTGTGGAACCAGAACTGGGGATCGAAACGTATTTATCAGAAGTTGTCCCTTGCTTATGCTCTAGAAATGTCACCATTCTTATCATCAAAGCACATTTCTGAACTGGCAAAGAATCAGTTCCATAAGGCCAGCCGCCGCTTCATGGAGAGGACCCTCAGCCTTGGCATTGGCGAGCGTCCAAGCCGCCGCTGGGGCTTCTACCTGTTCCCTGATTGCTTCAACTATGGCTGGGATAAACCGGAGTACACAGGAAAGTGCTCTACGAAGACCCAGAAGCAGAATAACCAAATGATGTGGCTGTGGGAGCGTAGCACTGCCCTCTTCCCCTCCGTTTACCTCCACCTGGCTCTGAGGAACTCCCCCCGAGCCACGCTTTTTGTTCGCAATCGTGTCCTGGAGGCACTGAGGGTGGCAACACTGCCTAAACGTCCATACACAGTGCCAATCTACGTCTACTCCAGGCCCCTTTACAGGGACCAGACCGAGACGTTCCAGAGCCAGGTGAGCTAGCCTGATTAGTTAAAACGAGTAAAATTCTAGTTAAGTAACTTTTACTTTAAAAATTCAGATCTAGGTGCTTTGAGCCGAAGTACCTGATAACTTCTGTCAACAGTTGACATTCAACGAACACCTGTTGGTGGAGATCAGGCCCACCACATGGTGTCATCAGTAAAGACGGTGATGGAGTTGGAAATGGTCACACAGTCGTATGTGTACAGTGGGGGCTCAGAACATAACCCTGAGGGACTCCAGTGCAGAGGGTGACCTTAAAACATTTTCTTCATTTGTGTCGTCAGTTAAGCTTGAAAGTGTCAATTTTGGACCAAGGGCATCTTTCTTCAGTGCATGACAAAGTAAAAAATTGATGACCGTAGACAGTGACTGTGTTCCAGCAATAACCAGTTATTTCTTTATTCCTGACTAAATGTCTTCTCAGTTGAATGAGACAGCTTGGTTCTTCTTCCAGACCTAATAGTTGCTGTTCCAGAAAATGTATGCAGTACTTCCATGCAGGTACAAGTGCATATACTGCAATATACTAGCACTATACCTTCTGTGTAGGAATCCAGCTTCACAACCAGCTCGGCTACTTCACCACATGACACAAAATGAGTAACTAATGTGTGGATTATGCAGCAGCAGTGGGTTTAATGTCTCTAAAAGTTGATTTCTAATCAAACTTTCCTATTGTAGAACTGTACAAAATCACCTGCAGAAAGGATATCAGTCTAAAAAAAAAACTGTTAAATTTAAGTATTTGTACCTGTCAAAAAAAGTGAGAGCTTTGGTGTGTGTGTTTCAGAAGGACCTGGTGAGCACCATAGGAGAGTCTGCAGCTCTGGGAGCTTCTGGGGTTGTAATGTGGGGAGCAACCAAAGATTACAACAACAAGGTAACAACGGTCTTCAGAAGCTAATTTGTTGGTTACAGTTTCGATATATGTCATAACATAACACTGTAAGAAAAAGGGGTCAAAATCGCTTTACTAAAAACATTATTTTTGTTATCGTGGACAGATTCTTTAGTGTTCAGTGATAGTAATAATTGTGCAATAAATTGTGCTTAATCTGATGTGACAAAACAGCGAGATGACTGGAATTTGTTTGCAGCTGTGGTAAAACACTGCGTGCATAAAACAAGATGACAGATGACCAGGCCTTAATCAGCAAATAGTTAAACTGCCTTTGTTTCCTCTTTTAGGAGGAACCACAGAGTTAGTTATCGCTGCTGACACATGTGCGACAGAAATGTTTCACCTTCACCTCTTAAAGGACTGGTTCAGGTTTCATGGAGCTTGGTCCTATTACAGTACTGATGTCCATTTATGGATGTAACCATCACTGTTAGTCAGTACTTCTGCTTGAAACACAGTGTTTCAAAAGTCACCTGCTGCACCAATAAGATGCAAACTTTGTGCCTTTTATTGTTATTGTCATTGACAGTTCCACATGGAGACTTTCAGTGGTGGAAAGTTCACTTACTTAAGAACTGTACTTAACAACTGAGAGATTTTTACTTAACAGATGTTATTACATTACATGTATTTGATAACTAGTTACTAGTTGATCTCCAGTGTGAATTCCCAAGTTGTCCATCAACATAATATTTAAAACAGTCTATATGGTAATTACAATAAAATCCATCATTACCAGCTGCAGCATTAAAGTGATGAACATTAGAATGTGCCAGTAAAACCATAATCATTTATTTCTGGCTTTTCTCTCTGTCCTACACTATACATCTGAGTCTCACCTGTAAACCCCACCCTCTCCCTGCAGGCCGCCTGTCAGTCTCTGTCCGAATACCTGACGTCCACTCTCAACCCGTACATCGCCAACGTGACGGCTGCTGCCATGCTCTGTAGCCATGTCCTGTGTCAGGGGAAGGGCCGCTGCGTCAGGAAGAACTACAACTCCAACCAGTACCTACACCTGAACCCCGCCTACTTCAGCATCCTGCGGGCCAACAGGAAGTACGTGGCGATCGGACTCCCCTCTGCAGCCGACCTCGATGACTGGGCCGAAAACTTCACCTGTCAGTGCTATGCAGGGTTGAGCTGTTCGGCCAAACTGGTGCATCCAACCACAATCAAACTGATCTGGGTTTAATCTGTGAGGAGAGGAAAGATCTGATTATACGTACTATATGTCATTCATGAAATTAAAACTGTTCACTGTCAGCAGAGAGAATTTTTTTTTTTTTATCTAAGTCAAGCTTTTACAGGTCAGATATAGTGAAGATTGAAAACAAAATGTGGCTCAATAAATGATTTTATGAAAACAACATTTTGTATTTTCTTTACTTAAAGCAACAAACTGCACCGAATAGAAGAAAAACTGATTAATGATTAATAAAATCTGATCAATAAGGAAAAAGACACACAATCATTAATAGATCCTAAACTGACCTACAGACCCAGGGGACTGAGAGAGTCGGAGCCTCTGAAGTGATGTTTCTTGTTGGAAAGTCATAGTTAAAAGCTGCTAAATGGCTACAGAGAGATGCAAAACAACCATAAAAAGAAAGAAATGACTAAAAAGACAATAGCAGAGAAAAACAATAGACACAGATTGACTAAAAAGAGATTAACAATCCCAAAGAAACAAAAAATGACAAGAAAAAAAGACAAACAATAGTCGCAAAATAACCATAAAGAGACACATGATAAAAAAGAAATTAAAAATAATAGCAGAGACAAAGCAATGACCAGAAAGACACACAAAATGTCTACATAGAGACACCTGTTGACCAAAAATAGAAACTAAACGACCAAAAACAGATGTGAAACAATCCTAAAAAGAAACGAACGCACAACATAAACACAAAGAAACAAAACAACACAATAGACACAAAATGACCACAGGGACAAAAGAATGAGCCTAAAGAGACTAAAACCGATTGAAACTAACCCTAAACTACACAAAAACGACCACCAAAAACAAAAAGGCAGGAGGACTACAAAACCCGTCACTGAAACCCACTTTGCCACTGTTGTTTGTTCCTTACTTGTAATTTGTGTTGGATTAAAGCTTTTGCCAAATTACAAAATATGAATGGAAAACTGCATCATCTCATATTATACAGAATGGTTCAATTCAGTTAAAAAAACTTAATTTATCCCTGAGGGGCAGTTAAAGTAGGTAGAGCAGCGGTTCACTGGGACATAAACAGAAACGTGGAAGAGAACGGTTAAGGCTGTGGGCTGTGAAGCAGGGTGGTTGAGTGTGGGAAGGAGAAACGTTCACCATTGTAGGGGGTCAGTACTTTTGAATTTTCGTCAATGCATGAGATCTGCTGCTGTTCAAAAACAAAAAAGTCTGAGCTACACTGGAGGTTGTTGTCCTGCGGGGGGAGGCAGAGCTCTGTTCTTACTTCAGCGTCTCAGGCTTCAGCCTGGGTGGTTTTATAATTATGGGTTCACTTAACCACAGACATTTCACAAACTGGAGAACCAAACTTTCCACATACTCACCTATTTACTCCTTTGTGATTCCCTGCGTCAAAGTTACACCTTGGAGCTCAGCTTGCTGAAACATGATCAGCAGCCAGGCAGACCTTCAAAGTTGTCCTTGCATGACATCAACACAAAACTAGACGTTGTTACAGAAACAGAACTTATGCAGAAGTGTGATTAGCGAAACAACAACCTGCAGAAGCAACAGACAAACTATACGGCTGCGTGGGAGTCTGTGGGTGCACGGAGCAGGTGTGGTAATCACCTCTAATCAGAGGGAGTGTCTCCACACAGTACAACTGGTTCGTTTCTCACAGTAAAACTAACCTTTTGGTACATGCTCTAAAATGTACTAATATACGTTCCACCCTGAGAATAGCTCATTTTCATCTGTCAGTACAAGGCCTCCTTTAAAAAAAGAAAAACACAGTAACAAATCGTAACAATATAAAATGAACTAAAATATTAAAAATATTATAAGCAAAAATAAAAAATTCAAAGCAATAGAATAATGATATAATTAATAGGAATGAATTTAAAGAGCCACGATGAATAAATCTTTAAAAAAGAAACGAAAAAGAGAAAAAGTACGAAACACATTTAGGTTAAACTAAGAGAATACGTTAAATTAGAAAATTTTAATAATGTCAAGACAGCAGGAACAAACATTTTCTAACGTTCACAGGATCGTTATTAATTAGCTACTTTTTAAAACTGAGATCTACAGATAATATACAGTATAATTTACATTTAAAGATCTAATGACTTTTAAACACTTCATGTTAACACAGACAAATCCAGAATGATGGGCTCGTTCCCTGAGTTCAGTCTCTAAGGCACAACATCCTCAACCTTTGTTAGCCTGAGATTTGTCGACTGGCTCTTAAAATACAGAGAGAGGTAGATGCCATTCTTCCTGTTTTCTGTTGTGTTGAGTCATTTGAAAAGTCTCCGAAGAGAAGAGAACATTTCTGACAGTGGTAGATGTGAAAGCTGTTTTATTTCATTTGTTGTCATTTTAAGCACCAAGTCCTCTGTACATGAAAATAAAGATGAATCTGGCCTCAACCTGAAACTATGAGCTTCGTAGTGCATGAGCAGGATGTGATGCTGTGCTGATGTGGGCTGTGCACCTCTTAGTGTGTCACAGACTGCGATTCCGTCTTTGTGTCCTCGAGGCAGCAGGAGTTCTGCTGTCAGAAACATTTTTCCTCCTGTGGCGGCCGCCTGTGATCGTCGTGTCTCTGCTGCTGTTTCAGATTTCACACAACAGGGATCTGAGAGACGCAGCTCTTGCACACAGAGCTCTGCACAAAGAAAGCAGATAACATTATTCTAATTTCATCACAGGAAAAAAAACAATCCTTTTTCTTTTCTCCAAAAGGGGGACTGATGTGGTCAAAGTATCTTCTACAGCCAGTCAGACTGTGATGTTCATTGGACAATGCTTCATAAGACGTTTTCTAGAAAGATTTCTAGAAACATGATTTCAAAGACCAGTACAAGGATACTTTGAAACTTAGCTCCTGCAGAGAGTTAGATGATGATCTTGTGTCAGTGTGTCAAATATAACGCTACGACCAGCAGCTTGTTAGCTTAGCTTAGCATGAAGGCTGGTGGGAAACATCCACCTACCCACAGTAAGCAGAGTTTCATTCAACTACAAAACAGAGTGTTGTAAAGTCCAACACATTAAGTGGTGTCTGGAATGTGCAGAGTTCGAGTTCAGAGTCCTGAAACATGCTCATTGTTCAGCTGCATGAATGACTGACGACCAGAGCACAGTGAGATTTTATGTCTGGCTTATTTTCACGTCCCCTCATCCATATTCAGGACTCGTCAGCATCAGCTGGTCTTTCAGAATCCGGTAGCGGAGTGGCTCTGGTGAACAGCTGGACCGTTGTGTGCCGTATGAATATTTCATGTGTGAGATCTCTTCCTGGTTTCTGCAGGTTTCACAGAGAGTCCTTTGGAAAGATATTTACAACAGCCAGTGTGGAGTGACTGTATACAAAGAAACGCATTAAAAATAATTGTGGAACTGGACCCACATGCACAAGTCTCATGAACGGATGCAGAGTCTGCAGATCAATGTTTGCACCTGCTCAACGAGGAGCGAAAAGGAAGACCGACCGTGCAACGGTGAGGATCTCACAGACGACTGCAGCTACTTTATTTATAGCACCTGCACAACGAAGTGTAAACTGTGCTCTGCAGTTGTGTTTACCTCAAGGAACAGTCAGTGATTCACAGCTGAGACTGAAGCAGACTTTACAAAAGGCCTCACGATTCAGGAAATAGTAAAAAAATGGTGTTTGCATGCCGTGTGTGCTCTCTTCACTTATGGGCTCAGGACAGCAGCAGGGTATTGGGTGTAAAGATGACATTGGGGTCTAATGGTGGCACTAGAGGAAAGTTCAGTGTTGTTAAAGTCCACTTCGTGTTCTGGATAACTTGTTGAGCTAAATTGGAGTCTTCGGACTGATGGTGACCTAACAGCAGAGATCAGGGGGATCAAGGCCTCACAGTAAATGCACCCCAGCAGCTGATTCCTGATGGAGCCATCAACCTCTGCAGTCTCTGGTGTCCTGGTCCGACCTGGTCTGACCCAGCACAGCTCTGCTCAGTCGTCCTCCTGCCTGTATAACCTCCTCTGTCAGATGGAAGCCGCCATCCGGGAGGGGAATGAGAACTTTATTGTCCCGATTCTTCTCCTCAGTTTGGAATCGAAGCAACTTTTCTAGGTCGCCGGCTCTGACTGAACGCCCCACTGCCCATACCGATGCATCACTGAGGGAATTCACCCCCTCCCCATATTCCACCCAGTACTGTCAGGGGGAACGCAATTAGAAATGTGCTCCCAGCAAACAACAGTAGGGCTGCAATCTGCCAAACGATCCCAGCTTCTGTCTTCAGTTGGAGCAGACACATTATGGATGCTGACTCGAGCTGTTTGTCAAAAGGCTCTTTGATGGGGATAATTGGGCGGACAGGCCTTCAGATCCCCCCATAATTATCACTCTGGTCTCTCTCAGAGAGGTTATAGACATTTTAAAGTTCTCACTTGAGGTTGGGATGCTGCTTTCAGAAGCTCTGATGATACGTTACGTTAGCAGCCAAATGTGTTTGCTGTTTCCATCTTAGATAAGGAGCCTGAGAAACCACTAAAAGAGCAAGTGCACAGGTCACAGGTGACAGTTCAGCTTAAGTTCACTTCACTTTTCTTTCTCTGTAGTGAACCAATGGACAAATCATAATGTTTTACTAAGTGGTGGTGCTGCATGTTCAGAATTTCAGATGTAATATTTCAGTCTGAAACTGAATTTAAGATACAACACATGATCTGTTTTTACTTCCACTTCATCTTCTTCTGTATCTGCTTCCTGTTCGTCTCCGTCTTAGACTCACTTCGCTAAATTAGGTTTAATACCATGAGGCATTTCTTTTATCCATCCATGTCTCTATATTATCTCTTCATTTTTACCAGTTTGTTGTTTGCAGACTGACAAGTTGAGAATTTCTGCAGCTTTTTAACCAGTCAACACACTGTTCTTCCAGAGTACCAGGACATTAGAAACAGCCTGAACTTTCTTTCCTTTGTCTTTTTGGGAGACTGGGCGTCTCATCGAGTCAGGAGGCGACACTTCAGTCTGCAGAGTTTCAGTTTGTTATGTGAAGAAGCTGACTGGATGTGAAACAGTGTGGAGGCAGCTGCAGCATACATCTGGAGAGACTCTTTAGAGGGAATCAAATCACGGCAGCTTTCTGACAGCAGCCTCCATTAAAACTCTTCTCCCGAGGCTATGAAGCACTGCTGCAGAGTCAGAGCACTGTCAGACTCTAGAGGAGAGAGGAGAAGTGGGTCGGCAGCCAGACATTATATTTGTAATAGATTATTTAGTTTGAGAAGAGCAAGAAAAAAGGAATATTATATACTAAATTGCCAGAAGCATTGGGACGTCTGTCTTTAGACCCACATTAACTTTAAAAGCTTGTACACTTCTGGGAAGTTTGTCCACAAAGGTTAGACGATGTGTTTATGGGAATATCTGACCACTCTTCCAGCAGAGTGAGGTCAAGCACTAATGTTGAACTGAAAATAGGTTAGGATTCTGTGAAGTTCAGTGCAGGTATTCACTACTGTCACAACTGCGTCTCCCAAAAAGTACATTTTACATTGAACATAAAGCTCAACATGTTTGGAGAACCAGGTTTGGAGGCAGGTGGTTGAAATGAATGGTGTGTGTATAAAGTGCAGGTTTAGTCAACAATAAAACTTTGGTTTAGATTAGGAAAAAATTATTGTTTCAGTTAAATGCTGATAATCACATTGTGATTTTAATCACTATAGATGTTTTCTGTAATAAAACCAAATTATTATCTTTCCCTAATTTTTACTGACAGTTTTATTGCTACGGGGTACACTCGGCATACTTGTGGTCAGGATGCCCATTATTTACTAATTTTATCCCAGTTATCATTTGATACTGTGAGCATGAGATTTAACTAGTGACTGGTTGTAGATCTTTTAACTTGGCTGGTACAAAACATAGGGGGAAAAGAAGTTTAATGGGTGTTTTGGTGTTTAGAGTCCCAGCAAGAAAAGGTTATGGAGTCTGCGCCATCTGCAACGAGTGATTTGGTTACTGTGGAGGCCTGGCACTTGTCCACCAATCAGGGGCAGCGGTCCTAGCCCTCCCAGGAAGTCCGTCTCATCCCAGAGAACAGTCCTGGGAGCAGTTGGGAGAAGGTCAGTAAGCAGCTTGTTCACCAGCAGAGACTCAGTGTACCCGTTGTCCCATTGTTTTTGAATGAATGGGACTGTCTAATTACTGAAGCAGCGACTGGGGCCGCCAGCCTCGTTTACAAAAGACTCAAACACGCAATTTTGGTGCCAGAGAGCAAATCAATGCCAAACTGGTGATTAGAGAAGAATGTGGTTTACATACAAAGAGTCCCCACTGGCTGATTCTGTGACAAAGAATGTTATGTCATTCTGCAAAGGCATGAAAATTGTAAATTCTTTTTTTGTAAATTGTTCAAATATTAATTTATAGGCTCTTAAGGATCTAAATAATGATAATAAAGTTCAGTTGAGGCAAAGTATTTTAAAAACAGTACGGTATAAAAGATTTGATCAGAGAATCAGACTTATATCTTAAAAGTGTTTTTTCATTTTGTGCAAACTTTACACTCCCTTCAGAAATGTGAAGACATTTCGTTCACACGGGAAGCTACTAAACTAAACTAAACTTCACAAAGAGATTGAACTCTTCAGTTATGCTACATTAAACATGTTGGCAAACTAGTGAGCTAAGTTAGTTAAAGTTATTAATGCTAATATGCATCACAAACAAACACAATCTTAAAACATTAGTGTGCTAATGAGTTTGCAGGCAATTGGTACATTAGATATTTATATCATATAATGTTAGCAAGCCGATGCTAAACGCTAAATTTCACATGTGACACGAAGTGTACACAAATTTTTCTGCTAATTCTTATCATGTGCTAAAACATAACACGTTAAAGATGCTAAGAAGCTAACAGGCAAAACATCACACGTAGGACATGTTGAAAATGTTCTAAAGTAGTAAAGTAGTATTATTAGGCCAAGATTAGCATGCTAATGTTAGTATGTAAACATGCTTGTTAGCATACTAACAAACTCAAAGAGGTCTACAAATAAAACACTCATGGTACATTCAAGTATCAAAGTACTGAATGCTTTGAAAAAATGATTTGATGAATTTACTGTAAATGATTGGGGTTAAGTGTAAAAAATGTGAGCATGTTACTACGCTAACTACACGCATTTTAATAAACCAACTGGTTAAATATTAGTTAACATGCTATATTTTATACAAACACAAATTTTTAACATGCTCGTTAAATATGAATTGCTAACACAGTTAGGCCTCTGTTTTTAGGTTCAGTGTGTATGTCACAGTATTTGGCTCACATCAGTAAAGTTTCACAAGTCCACACTGGTTGTTCATACCATTCAGTGTGTGGAGTGCACAGAATGTGCAGCGTTAAAAAGATCCCCACCTGAAACATGTGCTCACTTGTACAGAAATAATCTGAAGAGAGGCAGCAGCAACAGTTTAAGTGTGGGTCAGCAGTTTTCTTTTCAACCTTCAAACACGTACTTAGTCTAAACTGTTAATCACTCAATCAGCAGGCCAGACTGCACTGGTTCAGACTCTGAACACACGAGCCTCGATGTGCTGTTGGTGGTACTGTAGCACTGTTCACTGAGAGTCAGACTCCCTCTGTTGTCATGACAACAGGAGGCGAGGACAATGGCGCACTGTGTCCTCCCTAGCTGGGCAGCGGCGACGATGATGATGAAACGATGGCGAGAGGCGAAACAGCTGAGAGATGTGGTGAGCGTGACGCAGCACATAAAATTCATGGAAGGGGGAGAAGCTGTTTCTCCATCTGATTGTTTCTATGTGTTTGGAGGTAGCAAAACTAATTTCATTAAAAAAAAAAAAAGTTAATAAATCATGTTCTTGCATTGACTCGTCAGTCAGTTGAGGAAGATTCAGTTGCCTTGTTGTGCTGACTGTAACTGTCAGTGCATGAGGACGTGTTGTGTTGACTCTGAACTGTTACTGAACAATGGTAACTGTGTCCAGAGAGCATAGGCAGCAAAAACAAGTCTCACTCTGCTTCTTTTCTTCTTTTGGGTTCATGTTTCTTCTGCACATTTTCACCATCAAGGACAAACGTGAATGTTTTAGTTATAGCTAAAGCCACATTTTCACATTGTGGCTGGCAGGATTTAAACAGTCAGTGCCTGACATCAGTTGAGAAGGCGACAGAATAATAGAGTTGTAGAGTTCTACTATGGCTTGGTTCAGCATGAAACTGGCTGAATCAGTTAAATGTTTCGAGAAAAACTTGCAAGATGGGTAAAAATCATCTGGTGTTGAGCACCAGTTATTAATGGTAATAGTAATAATGAAATATCAGGTCGTTAGAAACTGAATTCTTTCCGTTTCCTTTTCCAAGCACAGCTACGTTGCCGCATCACAAAATTCAAGCTGCTACTGCAAAGTGAATTCTGATTGGCCAGCTTGAGGAAGACTTCCGGCGGTGCCAGACCATGTCCAGCTGGAACACAGACTGTAGACAGCGTCGGCCTTTCACACTCAGGTGACTGTAAAGAAATGTGCTGCACAAATAAATCTGTCAAAATACTCAGAGGTAAAAAAAAACCAAAAACATATTGTAAAATATTTTTAATTAAAGTGACACGTTTCCCGTGGCTAAAAAAACAACTCTGTCACAATACATACTGAGTACAGAGAGTGCAGGTTTCTGCTGTCAAACAGAGGAGAACAAAATACTCACATAACCAGAACTGATTCACAAGAACACACGAGAGCACAACACACATAAACAGCCATTTTCAATATATTATTGTATGTCCCATTTAACCCACTCACACAAAGAAATAAAACACAAAGAACAACCAAAAGAACTAAACTACAGATAATGATAGCAGCTGTGGCTGATCGTTTTCAATTGTATTGGTATTGGTAACAATTAAGCAACAATTAAGGATTACACATTATTGTACGGCCTCTGTTAATCATTTTCTTGAAAGCGGCCTGGAAAGATATATGGAACTGGACAATAGGCACAGTGGTTCAAACCCAATTAATTAATACCAATTAATTGCTAGGACAACTAATAAGACTTTTGGTGTGTGCATCGCAGGTCAGCTGGACATGATAAATGTGGAATTTGACTACGGGAAATTAACCAATTTAATTCAAGGTATTTATTTATGTGTTTCCAATAAAAAATAATAATAAATGAATATTTTCTAGGGTTTAAATGAAGAAACAGCAACGGCTCATTAAATTTAACACCACTAACTTAAAGTAATTTCCCCATGAAAACTGACTTAAATAAAAAGAGGTGCAGAAAAAGTATCAGTGCCAACGAAGAAAATGTAACACTGAGTACAGACTCAACAAAAATACATGAGTTAATTGTAAAACTAAAATAAATGCTATTACCTAACGCTGACTGTGTGTTTGTTCATATACTTTAAATTCTGTAAACAGTGAACAGACAGTGGAGTCTTTAGTCTGTCAGTTAACACGTTTGGGTCGATTCCACTCATGATTTTAAAACTCAGGAGTTTGTAGCCTGAAACGTGTCCACCCGTCCTCTAATTCAGAGGGATGACCCAGAACGACCTTTACACTGGTGACCTTTGACCTCAGCAGTGTGTCCCCACAGCACTGTAGGTGGCCGAGGTGGACGCCTCCCTGTGGATGGTGCTGAACGGCGACAGCTCCAGCTCGGCGGTGGTGCACTCGTTGTCGATGTCGACACGGCTGGTGGCGGCGGTGGTTGGGGAACGAGGTGGACCGCACTCGTCGCAGCAGCAGCAGCAGCAGTCCAAGAAGGCTCTGGTGAACGGCTGGCACAGGCAGAACAACAACACCGGCGTTACCGCAGACTTACAGAAGAGCAGCAGCTGGCTGACCAGATAAAGGATGTCCAGGGTTCTCCTGGGAACACTAGCTGCCATATACACTGTCACAATATTGCAGATGTTCTCCGGGATGATGGAGAAGCCATATAGGATTGCCAGTGCCACTACAGCACAGTTCATCTGGCTCTCCAGCTGGATCTGCTTCTTGCTGCCACGCACGCAGGCCCGCTCGGCGCTGCGGATCTTGCGAGCGGTGACCAGCGAGCTGCAGATGGTGAAAAGCGTAGGCAGGCAGAAGTAGCAACCGAAGTACCACCAGAGGCGCGCGCCATCGTAAGTGAGTCCCAGAACGTACAGCGTGTCTGGGAGATCGGGGGAGATCCGGACCACACAGCGCTCGCACGGCGCCACGTCTGGTGGGTCGCCGTCCTCGGTCACCAGCTGTCGGATCAGCAGCTCGGGCAGCGCCAGCAGCAAAGCGCCCACCCAGATGACGGCAAGTTTAGCCGTGGTGGACGCCCAGTTCTCTATCATCTCATAGTACATCTGCACATTGGTGGCGGCCCGGAAACGATCAATGCACAGAGCGCACAGCGTGAAGGTCGTGACCCCAAGAGATGCCACCTAGAAAGAAAACATGAAAGTGTTCAGAATTCTCAACATTCGAGCAAATTGTTCTTCTGGGAAAAAGTCTGTGGAACAGACACTAGTTCTGGTTCCTGGACTGAACTCTACACAGCTCTGGACTCCTTCACCGTCCTTTCTCTCTGTGGCCGTTACAACAGTTTGACAGTAGTACTTAGGGTTAGCTCCTCCTGTTCTTGGTTTTACTACTGGGGATACAGACACTGGGAAACCTTTTCTGCTGCTTTTAAGACATTTGTACAGACAACTAAAGGTCTAAAGGTTTCTGCAGGCAGATTTTTATAGTAATAAACTGAAAATAAAGTCACGTTATCCACAGATCTCATTTATTAAAACTGTTAACCAATGGGTAAAACTAGGACAAGAATCAAACTCCAAACTCTACTTCTATACTTTCCTCTAACATACATTTTTTAGACTTTAGTGGTCTTTTCTTAGGTATAATGGAACACATATAAAGTGGAACACACGGTTCAGACACACTTCTCTTTACCCTTCTGTAACACATCATAGTGTCACAATCCACATCTGTTGTGTTTCAGCAGCTGTAAACACTTCACATTAAGCGAAGGACAACAGACAGGAAAACAGTCATTTGTGTGTGGGGATGACAGACACAGTGTCCTGTTAGTGTCACTGCAGCTGCTTTTATACAAACATTTTAGTCTATAGTCTGCTTCATAGGTAGATACTTCCTTAAGCCTGGAACTCAGATATATCACTACGGTTTCTACTTTGGTGAATATCTCACTTTTACTGCATCGGTCTTCACTTCCTGTTTGCTCTTGGGGCATTTTGCCTTCAGCTTTTTGCGGGTCAGCTGGCCTCAGGTCTGGTGACTGATCAAGAACAGAAGTACGAGCAAATCTGGAGTGAAGAACATGTTGTGAATCTGAAGAACTTTTCTTAAGATCACAACACAAAACTTACCAGTAATGGGGTCAAATGTTGGTCAGTCAAGCATAAAATCTACTTTACAATACTTCAACTTGTTTTTCAGATTTACAGCTTTACCCTTCGGGTTTTCAGAAGGAAGTGAATTTCTGATAATCGTTGACATGACCAAGTTCTCCAACAACAACTTTACCACCCATTTGCATAGATCAGTATCCCAAACCTCTATAACTCACTGAAGCAGTTGTTGTAAACACGCCCGCACTTCTGGATGCAGGTCTCTGGACTTGTGGGAAATGTAGTTCATTGAAGAAATGTTTTGTTGATATTAATTTGATGATGTAGTCAATGTTGGAGCTGCAACATCGACGAGGTTTCTACTTACTAACTTACTAAAAACAGTGTGTGTGTGTGTGTGTGTGTGTACTCGCGTTGGACCATCAGAGCAGTTGTCTAATTAACCCAGTTTTGTGTGATTGCGTTCCATTAAACAGTGACAGCAGGACCCGTCCCGGATCAGAGGCTCTGTCTCTCAGCTCTGACTGTTCGTGTTACTTTTAATTAGTGAGGTTGAAAATTGAATCATTAATCATCACCCAAGAAGCAGTGAAAAACACTCGGCCAAATAAATTCAGACTTGAATCTCTCTGCAAACCCTAATGCGGTGTTCTTTTCACCTTCTTTCTCATTTAAAAACGGTGTATATTTATCTGCTGTTGGTGTTGGTCAGTGGCATATATGTAAGATTTTTCTATTATCAGTAGCAAATTAAATTAAAAGGACATTCTACCCTAAAATAAACTGATGATAGTTCACTTACAATATGTCATATAGGTCATCATTTAAACAAAGCTGCTGTTAAGAAGCTTAAACTCAGAAAAATGTGAACGACCACGTCAGCTGGGTCCCTGTAAGTCCAGACATAATAGGGAAACTGAAACATAACTCAGTGTATTAGGCTGCACGTCAGTAGTATCACCCACTGTAATTATTTTGAGACAATGAAGATTCCAATTAAAGTGGATATTGTGACAGGTCTAGCTGATGACGAGACTGTGACCTCATGACTATTAACTACAAAAAGCTTCCGCTCTTCGGTTTCAGTCTCTCTACCAGATATTGGAACCTGGCTGCAGCTCTCATTCAGGCGAGGGTTTGAGGTCTGGGCCCGGTGCCGGCCAATCAAGTTCTTCAACACCAAACTGCGACAAACATTTCTTTGTGGATCTGGTTTTCTGCACCGACATCTTGTTATGTTCACACAGGAAAGAGACCGTAAGCGTTGACACATAGTTGGAAAAACACTTTTGTCTCCAACTGGAACTGAAGGAAAACGGACCCAGAACAGAAATCCAATAAAAGATGTTCTGTCTAATCTAATCTCAGATCTCCTCGTCCTATTTACACTGATCAAGACAGCTCTGATCAGAGGGGGCCCCCCCTCATTGTCTAATCTCAGTCCGAGAGACTCTTTGTTAATCCTCATCCTCACTCTGATTGGCCCGCGGGCTGTCACGTTTAGCAGGTGTTCTTTGTTCCTCAGCCTGATGTGACACAGATCAGATTAAAGACCCTTCACATAAAGTGACATTAAACCTTATTTAAACCCCGGCTGCAGTCTGGTGCCACCGTCCCCCTAATTCCACTGTAACCTGAACATTAGTCTTTATACCGGTTTAAAATGTCAACCTCACAAATACTCATCCACTGTCCAGTTACACTGCAGGTACTTTGATATTCTGAGTTTGACAGTTTAGTTGTTTTCACTGAGCTCTGACAAAAAATGAAACAGTTACACTCGTAAAAGGTTAAAAACAGTCTGAGCCAGGTGGCAGTTAGATTTCATGCATCATCCAGATTAAAGCGTATTTCGGTCCAGATTTGATCAGACGACAGTTGTTGATACCTGACGACTCCATAGCTCCAGAATGTGTTCAGTTCAACTACGACAGCAAGAAGCCAGTGTCAGCGACAACATGCAGCACAGTCAGATGTGCGCGTTCATTAACCATCGTAAACCATCCCACCTCTCTATACTCAGCACAGTCAGTACGACACAGAACGTGCTGCAGAATGAATTCCTGACACTGAGTTGAGCTTCTACAGTTAAATCTGCACAATAAATGTAATCTAGTTAAAAAACGTGTATGTTTGAGATGAGTCTCTTTCTGAAATGAGAGAAATGCAAGTGAAAGTAATGGACTGCAGCAGGATGGAGATCCTCTTCACTGTTGATCTGTTCCTTCTTTCATATCCACTTGATTCATCTGTGGCCTCAGCAACAGACACGCTTTTCTGGTTTGAATGCATTTATGCTGACCATACAGCAAAGCTCTGCTGCGGACAAACATGCACATCACTGAAAATATGTGAGGGAAGGTTCTCAGTCATCCAGGAAGCTGGATCCGAACCACTGGACTTCTTTCTTGCAGCTTCTTCAGTCTGAGGAAAGTTGGTGGAGGAGCCTGAACCAGCTTTGCTCAGACTGCTGAAGCTGCTTGGATGAGCAGTGGAACATTTCAACCTGAGAAAGAAGTTCAGTTTGCTATGAGTCACCTTCCAGAAAAAACTCTAACGTTTGTCAAACGATTGTCAGCAGAAGTTAATTTCTTATGGTGTCTGTGAGCCTCATTAACTTACAGCATCAATTTTAGTGTTCTCCCCATCAGAAAAGTGATTCTGCGAACCTGCTCTCAGAACTGCACTCACCTGCAGATGGCACCGACCCACTCTCCCAACTCACCTCCAGGTACGGGACGATCCTGCACGAGAACTCCCCCAGCAGCCAGTTCTTGGTGAGCTCGTGAAACACGACGAGCGGCAGGCAGAAGAAGATGACAACGAAATCCCAGAGCGCGAGGTTGGCCAGCAGCGAGTTGGAGATGCTCCTCATGTAGTAGTTGTGACACACGATGCACATGACCGACACGTTCCCGATGATCCCCACGCTGAAGATGACCGCGGCGGTGATCATGATCGCGTACGCCCCGTACGACTCTGCAGTGACCGGGTAGAACGGGTTCTTCATCTGCTTGCGTCTGGGCTGCGTGTCCACCGGGAAAAACGTGGTGTCTGGAAAGTACTCCTCATCAAAGTCGCTGATGTTGAGTCTGAAGGGGGCTCCGTTCTCCTGCTCCTGCGCCATGGCTGCTGGCAGAGCCTCCCACGCGCCTCCGCTCTGCAGCGACTCGCTCCGCTTCGTCCTGCCGGGCTTTGCTGCACCGGGGATGCAGATGGGTCCATGCTCGGTTCGTTTAAGCACTTCCCCCAGACTGCATCCACGTTCCCGCGGCCCACCAACATTCTTTCCATCCGTGCGTAAAGCGTCCTCCCGGGATACAGGCGGACGCTGACCATATTGCGCGCCGCTTTTACGCACAGCGGGTCGGGGTATCTGTGTCCCCGGTAGTTCAGTGGGTGACCGGTTTGCTGTATCCAGCCACGAGGCCTGGGCACTTACAACGTGCGTCCCCGCATCGTCCGCCCCGCTGACGGTGCGCCATCTCCGGCTTTGCGCATTCCTATCGGCGGCGGCGGACTCGTAATGAGAACTGACAGTCGTCTTTGTTTTCTGCCAGTGGAGCTGACGCCCAGCGGCCTCAGTGCTCAGCCACAAACACAGTAAACTCAAGAATGGAAACAGCATGATGCGGTTCGGTCTAACCCGGGAGATGAAACCGTGTGATCCAAGATGATCGAGACATCTCTGGTCTCTGAAAAACAGTCGACACGCACAATTAGTGACTTTACACTGATATAAAACGTGGTTTCTCCTTCATGTCTCCGCGCAAACAGCTTTCAGAAAGTCTTTGGTCGCGTAAAACTGGTGAACCTGGGGTTCGGGTTCGTCCCGGAGCGGCTCCAGTCTGTAGACATCACCGAAAACACCAAACACCAGTGCAGTAACAAGTCCGCAAGCTAGACTGCAAACTGTTAAACGCTCAGATCCGCAGCAGCAGAAGGTGGGGGGTAACTGGATCCCAGGCGAGGCTGGTCCACCTACGACCCGGAAAGGTTCTGCACGCACAGCGGCTCCGGATCGCTCGGAGTCCGGGGCGGGGTGAGGACAAGCGACCGGAAAAAAGGCCGAGCTCCTCTGAGAGAGAGGATCGGTGAGTAGGAGGGAAAGTGGGGGCCTGAAAAGAAAGGGGGGCGGTCATCTGTCAAATCTACTCTGATCCGATAATGAAACGTCGAGATAACACACTGAACCTCGTGTGTGTGGTACTGTCCACTTCAGGTTCTGTAGGAAACTTTTCTTGTATGAAAACTGAACGTATCGTTTCTGACGTGACGCCGGTAACGTCGCTCCGCAACTTCTCCAGTTTATTTACAACACAATGTTCAGTCAAACATCTGAACGATGCTGGATAATGAGAGAAAAACACGAGTTCAATGTGTTTTTATATGATTATCTGTTCAGATTATTTTTAAATTACTAAAAAGTTGCATTAAAACTGTAGAAATGTAGCAGTGCGCATGTGCAGTTTGGTAAATAAGACGTTAAGCAGTAAAGGGAAAGTTCACTGAGATACTTTCAGGTATTTTGCGCCATCTAGCGAAACATGTTGGTATTACAGAGTGTTACAAAGACTTGAGCCTTGTGTTCAGTTGGTACGAACCCCAGGGTTGGCGGTCCGACTCCTGGTTCCCCCAGGTCCTGGCCGCATGTTAAAGAGTCCCAGGACGAGACACTGAACCCTTCCCCACGTGGATTAATAAAGACTTAATACAGGTTTTGATGGCGTCAGTAGAACTGTTAGTGTCCGAACACGTTTGGAGTTGTTCATGTGCATCATAGTCTCCAAATACCTGGAGCTGTGGTCCTGGGCCTTCAGCGTCAGGCCACCTTGTTCAGTGTCCAGTGTCAGTTCTGTGGAGAATACAGGGAAAACAGGTAAAGGGGGGAGAGGCTGCACTCTTCTGTTTGGACTAAGTGTGTAGAGATGATCCACACAGATCTTCATCAGGTGGATCCTGGTGTTAACAGATCAGCATTGAAAAGAGATCTGGTCAGAGACACAAGTGTCGTTACAGCCACACAAACACAACACACTGGCTGCAGAGACCTTTTTTCTGTTTGTTCGTCACATTAGATGAGTGGTTAGTGAAGAGTAGGTCTGATAAGTGAGGCCTGGCTGTTAACATTTATCTAGTGACGCTGGTGCTGCGCTTTGTGTGTTTTTGACAGGTGTCATGTTCACCTTGTTCAAAACATATCTAGCTTCAGCATGTTAGCATTTCATCAGTGGACTGAGCGGTGCTGTTAGTGCAGCTACAAATAAAGTAGATTTGTTGGGCTTTAGATGAAGGGTGGTTGAGGTTTGGTAAAATGATCCAGTCACCAAAACACAGATAAACTTTGTTTCACACAGATGATGCAAATTCACCAACAGGCATAAATGTGACCTGTGCTGGATTATATCCCTGCACGTGGCTCTTTCCTCCAACGTACAGCACCACCTGTAAGAACACCACCACCTGTAAGAACACCACCACCTGTAAGAACACCAACGCTCTTATTAAAAGTCTTTTATTTTATTTTGAAACAGTCATTAAAAGCTCTGTGAGGTATAAAATGTAGAATTTCTAAAAGCACAAATCCATCAACAGTTCTTTACATTTTATCTACATTAGTTTTAGAATCCACAATAAATAAAAATAAAAACCATAAAGGAGGCGAAGAACAAAAAAACCCCAAACAAGAACAGGCAGAGTTTTTTCCTGCTGAACTTTGGGTTGCTGGCGACCTTTGACCCGCGGGTGGTTCAGGCAGGTTCGGGGTCAGAGCGTGTGGATGAATCTTTGGTGAGGGCGGTGTGGCAGATCTGGTAGCAGGTTTGTTTCTGTCCGTCGTCATCCTCTCCTTGGTACGTCATCAGACACAAGTCGAGCCACGGCCGCTGACCTGGACACGCAACATCACACACGTCAGGGACTGTTCTCACTGTGTCATGTTGAAAGGAGCTCCATCATTTGCTACCAGCTGCTCCGTTAAAGTGATGAACACAATAATGCATCAGTAATTATAATGCAATAATATAATTATTTACTAGTGTAAAAAACTCATTACACATGAATGAATATGTGTAATGAGTTTTTTACACTAGTAACTTTTAACATTGTGAATCCAGGAATTGTTCTTGAACAGGGAATCTTTACGCTGTGGTAGTGTCCTGACAAAAAAACATCTGCAGAGCTCATGCTGCATGGTTTGAACCATGTGTACAAGCTTTCACTGTTTATCTTCACGGTCTCTGCTGATTGAAACAGCAGGATGTGACCTGCACCCACAGCATGAACACAAACTAACTGAGGATCTGCTCACCGGTCAAAAACTCCACAGGCTAACTTTAACCGCTCAACACACTTAGGACCATAAGATAACTGTGCCTCATCTTTCAGCTGGTAACAACAGTGTTTAGACAAATACAGCCCAGCATACCCACGCTGCCCCCTGGTGGACAGAGGGATTCCATCGTTTGACGGATGCTGTTCTGAGCCTCCTGATTGGCTGCTACATCCTCTGCCGACAGGCTGAAGAACAGCTCCTGAAGAAAGACACAAACAAGTTACCAACAGCTTCACATTTAATCCAAGTTTTCTGTTCCCAGAAATGGTTTAACACAACTCAGGTTTTCCCCAGTCCAACAGACTGGACGAACTAAGTACGGCTGGTTCTGTTCTGTCTCCACTCCTCTGGACTATCCCTCCCACCCACCACACAGTGTCGTGGCTGGACAGAGGAGCACGTTCAGTGACTGATTCTTTATCCCAGTGGCGATTAAACTATACTACTCCCACCTCTGTAGGAGGAAAGGTGACAGTTACTGCATCATCACATCCTCACGTCCAACGTTCGACTTCTCCTTCATACCCGTCTAATCTCCTTAAACCTTATATTCCCTTGTGTGCTCTCGACTCTCAGAATGCAGGGCTCCTGTCTGTGCAGGGTTAAAAAGCAGTCAGCAGGGTCTGCAGGGCCTTTTCTTTCCACCAACCCTTCTTGTGGAATAACCTCCCTGCTGACATGAGTCTCACTCGACACAGGTCTTTAAATCTAAATTTAAAACCCATTTATATGTACTAATCCACAATGGTGGTTTCAGACTGAATGCATTTAATAAAGCTGGTATTTACAGTGTAGTGCAGATAATAAGTTTATGTTTTTTATTTATAAATGCTGGTGTGATTTTTCCGGTTATGGTTCTTTCCTTTCTTTTTGAACATAGCTGTGAGAGAAATGAGTAATAAACTCAGAGTTTCCCTTCTCCTTGTGATCTAAACTCGTTTGAGTCAGCGCGAGTAGGATTTTAAATGCGATCTGAAACTCACAGCATCTCTCCACAGGAAAGCTTCCAGCGTGTCTGTGGCGTCCTGCAGCTCGAGCTTCATGAGCAGGACGAACTGCAGCAGCTGAACGCCCAGAGCTGCAGATCAAAAGACCAGAGAGGGTGAAAGGTTGTGATATTTTTTTCAGAGAAACCTTTATGACTTGCTGAATTAGGAAGGAAGAGGACAGACATAAAGTTAAAGAGGGTTAAAGAGAAGCTGTTCAGTGGTTTTAAACCGATAAAACAATACAATAAAGAGACATTTTAATGTGGACTGTCTCCTGTCTGTTATCAGCTCCACAGTTTCATCTTTTAGTCCAGAGACACAAATCTAATTCTTGCTCACCTTCAGCAATGATCTTCTCATCAATCACCTCAGCTCCGTCAGCACACAGCTCTCTCAGTGCAGGCTCAGAGCACCGCTTACACCTAAAACACGCACAAAAGTCAGAACAAGTGGGAGAATAATACAACAGGATATATTTATAGTCTCTAGAAATATTACCTACTTTATCTTGAAAGTGTTTTTCATTTCAGAACTGATGACAAGCCGCAATTACACAATTCAGAGGTTTAATGTACTGAGGCATAAACGTGCACAGTTTAATTTTTATAAAATTACCAGAATCTTTTGTTTTAAAAAAACCTGTGTCTGTGCCCACCAAACAATTTTTGTTCCATTTACTGTATTAAAGCCTCTTACGTTAACCGTGTCACTCTGTCGAGTTTTAATTTAGCTGATGCATGGAGGCTGCTTCAGCTTTCAGTATCTCCTTCATACTTCAAACTGCTGTCCTGCTCTTACGACCAAAGATGGCCTGGGACAAAGTCCTGAAAAGTTTATGATGACCATTTCATGATGTGACTGCTGCTACACTCTACGTCTAGTAACCGACCAATAGGAATAGGACGTGATGTGACGCAGATGTTTCTCTTTTGTCGTATTCATACGCCTTAAACGTTTCACTATTTTGTCACATTACAGCCACAAACTTAAATGTATTTTAACAGGATTTAATGTGACAGTCCAACATAAAGTAGAGCATCTAAAAACTCTAAAAATCATGTGTCAATGTTCCCACGACGGCCAGGTGGTGTAAATGTTACACACATATCAGTAGCAGTGAGTACGTGTGACGTTCATGTCTGACCCGTAGTATCTCTTCCTCCCCCTAAACAGGAACGGTGCAGCCAGGTCAAGCAGAGCCAGGTGACCTCCCGACGACCTCACAGGGACAACGTTCTGGTATCCGGCTGCTAGTCGGTCTGTTTCCTCCAGAGTGGAACCTGCAAAACACCAGAACCTCAGTCGCATTTATCTTGAAACAAAGGCAAATAAAGCTGAAGTCTGTTCAGACTGTTACCCATTAGGAACATGAGCTCCTTGGTTTTCCCCTCAGACATAAGCTGGCTCGACAGGTGAATGCGCAGGGCTCGATTCGGAGATTCCCGGGTGTCTCCGGGGACATCAACCCGGCCAGAGAGCACCCATGGTGGGGGACTGCAGGGTCCAGAGTCCTTGAGTGCCTCAGAGAACAAGCCAGTCACCAGTTCATCATCTGGGACGTCCTGCCTGTGATCATGGGGCAGGATTTTAGTTTTTTATTACATTTTCCATCTTTGGGGCAGAAGCAGGTAATAAAGCTTTAGCACAAAAAAGTGTTCCTTAACAATTATTTATCTCTCCTATATGAAATTTCAATACATAATGCTGAACTCATCTTACAATAAATTACAGAACCATAATATCAGTTCTGTTCATTCCTGATTGAACATTTCCTGTAGTTGAGCAGAGCTGCAGCAGAAGATTAGAAACACGTTTAAGGAGCGAGAGCTCGACTAGCTGACTCAGTCACTGTGTGGACCTACATAGACGTGCACTTGCGGCAGTAGAGTTTCAGAGCCTGATAGAGTCTCTGGGGCTCGTAGGACCTGAGCTGGACTCTCACGTGGTGAACTCGACCCGGATCGGACCGCTTCAGTTCAGAAAGCGTCACCGGCTGTATGTCGTGACTGCATCTCCTCTCTGCGCACAAAAAAAAACAAACAGGAGGCAGCACATAGAGACATAGTTTGGCAACGACAACATATAATAGTGATTTCTGTTGTGATTTGGTGCTAAATAAATAAAACTCCAGAAATGATGAATAATAACCCATAAACACCAGACCTGTTACGCAGCTGCAGTGTGCTGTGTGTTGTTGTCTCACACCTGTGCTGCTCTTCACCGTCTCACCATCTAAAGTCACAAACAGAGAAATGAATAGGTGACACAGGCTTTTAAACAAACTGTTGCCAGGAGAAGATCAGCTGATCTGAAAGGCATTTCAATAGAAGGTTTGACTCAAGCGGCGTCCCTCAGCTCACATATCATAAAGCCTTTATGTGCAATCTTCATTATTATACTGTAGTAAACACTTTTCTAATACTGAGCAACAGTCTGTAAAACACACATTTCACTGGTTAAACGCTGGTAGAAGGCCAGATGTGATTTCTCAGCCAGCTGAAATAAAGCAGATTGACTGCTCTATTAAAGGTTTTCTTTTAAACTGAGGTGAAACAGTAATATTTGCAGATAATAGAAAATAAAAAAAGACAAAATTAAATTGCTATGTAAGCACATCATGATGAACAGACCTGGTGGATTTGTATAAAAAGACTAAAGGTTTGCATGTTCACAGAGAAGTTTATTAAAATAAATAAGACAGAAAAGAAGCCGTGCCCCAGATACAGCGTTTTGTCCAGCAGGTTCTTTTGAAGCCGAAGCTCGTTGCCTGTGTGTGTGGAGACATTTGGGTCACAGTCAAAGTTAGGACTTCTTGTTCTATGTCCAGTGAAGCGTGGGCTTTTAGGAGGCTCTGCTAATGGAAGCAGCTTCCTGCAGCTTCAGTGACTGAAAGGCTATCTGAGCAGTCAAGATGTTCATATTCCCGCTCCTGGCAAACACATTCTTTTATTTTATAAAAAGACTTGCTTCCTTTTATCAGAAGCTCATCTGCTTTTTCTTGTTTTGTTTGTATTTTAGTTACTTACAGTATAACCAGACACAAGAAAAGGTTTACTGACAAAACTAGACAGCAACTGAATGAGTGTACTAAGTACTCAGTAAGGATGGTAAACATGGTCGCACAGCACAGCACAGCACAGCACAGCACAGCACAGCACAGCACAGCACAGCACAGCACAGCACAGCACAGCACAGCACTTCTAACATACTTGGCGTGTGCCTATATACACCTGAAAGTTATACATGTGTTATTTATGTATTTAGCTGCTTCCTTGAGCTTTTCTGTGGAACCTTCTCTTCTATAAAGCTTCAACCTTCCAAATTAGTCACAGGAAGTTCATAACGTTTTTAGTACAACAATCTCTCCTTCATACTAAAGACACACGTTTGATTTAACGAGGCCTCATATAGCTTTAACATTATTGTCAGTACTAAATAAAAAAGGCTGCTGATTGGTCAAGAAACCTGAAAGTTTGAGAGTCGCTTCATACCCAGAGACTGTGGTGGAGTGAACCAGATTTCCAACAACTCCGAGTCATTCACCTCTGGCACGTCGTCGTCCTCCTGCTCCTCCTCTGGGAAGGCCTCAATGACCCTACAGACACACAAACAAGAAGATTAACGATAACACACGAACAGAAATACTGTAAAGAATGACCACTTTGAAATACAGTCATCCAATCCTGCAGCACGTCTTCATTAACCATGAGATCCACTGAACTGGACACAGGTAACAGTAAAGGTTTTCCAAAATAGGAAAAGGGCACGATGGCAGTTTCTACCATTACTCTATTTTAGCCTCAGTACATTTTTGTTCCATACCTCTTCAGCTGTTGCACATCTGGGCTGTTTTCTGGGAGAACCCGGATCCCCCTGCCATACGCTGTCCCTCCATGTAGGTGAAAAGCCAGGTGATCCATCTCCTCTGATTGGCTGCAGGTGAGACCGGGCACCTTACTGGATCCTGGGATCGCCCGCAGGTTGTAGATCCTCAGGAAGTCCCCAGGCTGATGGGACAGGTAACAAATAATATTCATTAAAAGGTAAGAAATTATTATTATTTCACAGAGAAGTAGCAAGAGAGGAAGACGCTGCAGCAGAGAGAGCACAAGTTCAGTTCTTATGAAGTCGACCTGTTCTGATATTTCAGGTCTGTCGGTGTAAATTCATCAGCAGATGGCGATGTTGCACCAAACTAGCAGTCAGTGTGGTGACGGTGATTCAAACGCTGCCCAAAGGACTTACTTCGGAGGGTATGTCATTTTTCTTTTCCTTTTTTTACCCATCAGCTCTCCATCACGAGGAGCCTGCAGCTGACAGAAACCAGTCCTCACTCTCATCGTCAAAAAACGCTCTGCTGATCGAGTGTCAGAGGGATTCGCTGTGTTGGGAAATTTCACTGAAAGCTTTACAGTGATTTTACGTGGCAGGGTGTAGTCGATACAAGCCCCTGATACAAACAGATATATGTCATTTAATTCTAGCTGGAGAGCAGAAAGTGACTGAGAAGGTGAATCTGATGCAGGTGGTTTCTCCTTTCTCCATTTACTGAGTTAGTCAGTGTCAGGGTGGATTAACGCTATTCTCCTGAGGCCTCTCCTCTGAAGAGCCATACCAGGAGCAGACAAATGGATTGGGAGAACTGAAGAGTCTCCAACAGCCACAGGGAAACATTTTATCATCTGGGATAATTCTTGCATCCACAACCATTTCCACATAACTGGATGTTACTTTGACAGTGACAGGAGAAGCTCTGCTGTTTACAGTCAGGTCCCTCAAGCATTTGGACACTGACACACTGAACAACACTTTAAGGAAAAGTAGTGAAATATTCTGCAATGGAAGAGTCATTTCTGACCTGAGTACAACTGAGCATCTATTTCACCTGCTGAAGGCAAAACTGAGGAAGAAACACCACAAAACATCTGGAAGAACATCTCCAAGAAAGCAACTCAGAATGTCTGTCTGTACCAAGCTTCTACATCCACTTGGTTTTACTTGTCTTTGCTTTGAGAAGATCAAGAAAAAGTACACACAAAACACAACGTTATGCGTTTTTGTACCATATTATTTTGAATATTCAGTTGATAACAGGTTTCCCAGTATCAACTCAAGATGGCCGAAAGAAATTCAAAATTCATTTTTGCTTTCACTTTGAGATGTTCAACAAGGAGACTGTCCTCGTGAGGAAAATGGCAGCAATGATACTGTAGTTTGTAACTGCGATCTGAGATTCTGAACACTAGATTCAGACAACGCAAGAGGCTTCTGCCCACAGCACTTCACACAACAAAGAGTCAAAGATAGGAGATGACTGTCACTGCAGCTTACATCTGCAGATATGGACCAACTTTACACGGCAGAGAAATGTGAGAGACACTTATATCAGGACATATCACACAATCTCCTCTACCAATCCTAAGCTCACATCACTGGACTCATTTGGCCTGTTGGTTCCTAACATCCAGAAAGAACAGAAAGTTGTTTCAGGTGGCTCCAGTCTAACTGAATAATCTAGAATAATCTCGAGCCTGAATAACCAAAGCACGCTAGCACTGACTGTAGGCAACATCCCAGAAGATTAAGGTTATTTAAAGGCATCTGCATCCAATGTATCAAATGACAATATGAAAGAGGCTGCACATCGTAATAAATCCACAGACAATCAGCAGCCAAATCAGTATCCTCCCTTGGGTTTACGGAGCTTTGTAGTGAGTTTCAGCTCATTGTTTGACAGCTAAGAGGGAAAAAAATCCTCTGCTCAGCAACAAGAGGCAGACAGATGTGTTTAGCAACAAGCTGGTAAGAAGTCGAAAGCCCAGTGGAAACCAAAAAGGAGCCGATTATATGATATGGTCACTGTTGTGTTCACAACTTCAGAGTCAACGTGAAGAAAATTCTCTGAATTCATGAAGGTAATGGAAAGATGCAGGTGGGTCATTAGTAAACTGTTTAACTTCACTTGCAGAAAAACTGGTGAGACGTAATGCAGCAGAGCCGGTCGGGGCACTCTCATCTTTTTCTTTGGGTTTATGTTTACTTCAGTTCTCATCATCTTCAGCAGCCTTTTCAAAGTACACAGGAAAACATGCTATTTGAATATGAATCATTATTGGGATCATATAAGTCCCACTGCAGCAGGAAGCAAACAATGAGACCAAACAGACAGTATTTTTGTTTGCAGAATCCCAGACTCTGCCAGGATTTCATTTCGTCTCCGGAGGCTTGGATGTTTAGCAGAATGAGACAGAAGAAAACAACCCTGAGTACTTGGGAGTCAGGCTGTGTTTTCCTAGAGCTACATGAGAGGTTAGCAGAACCTACCACAGTTTGTGTTTGGAAACAGGTGTAGAGAGTGACTAATTCTTGGAGACTCTGAGAAAACACCGGTGGACAGACTGCAGGGCAGTCGGCTCTGATCCGGCCCAGGTGAGCTTGCTGTCTGTAGTCGCACATTAAATCCCCTGTAGCAGCCCTGAGAGCCCAGGAGTGATTATAACAAGACGACATTCAGCTGAGAGAAGCAGCAAAAAGTTTATAGTAGAACTGACTCATCTGGTCACAGAACCAAGGTCACAATGCATCCAAAAGTACAGTAGGTCACAGTAGGTCAATTTGCAGATGGAGGATGCAGCTGCAGTTCTTACCTTCTGATGGTAATAAATATTAATCCACATAAGCGCCAATGGCCAGGCTCAAAAAGCCTACAGTCAGAGCCGGTGACTCTGAGCCATCTCGTGGTTATGCTGCTATAGACTTAGACTGCTGGGGGACTTGTAATATGTATTGGCTGTTGGCAAACAGCTTTTAGGTGCATTAAGATCAGATCAGATCATATAACACTTGACTGATCCCAGAAAGGGAAATGTGTCACAGCAACAGAGTAAAACTGACATCATCAAAAGTTAAAAACAACAGAACTGAATAAATCTAGTACAGAAATACAGAACAGTTCAACAGCGTGTTAACAACAGTAGTAATAATAATGTACAAGTAGTGAAGTGAGTTACTTTTCCCCTGCTCTACACTACTGCCTCCTCAGCTCCTCGTGGATTTCAGGACTTCTGGAGGATTTCTGACGAATTCCAGGTCTCTCTCCTGGGATCAGACCTGTAGTAGCTGTATCCATGGTAACGTGACAAAGTCACCAAAGGTCCTCTCACAAACGCAGGGGATCAGATCCCACTAAGTTCACGTCTACTTACCTTACCCCTATCTTCTGGACTGAAGCCTGTACTAATCCATTTTTGTTTACCAGAATTCTACGTACCAAACTTAATTTCTCTATAGCTTGTAAGGCTCCAGTAGCCTAGGAATATCTGAGCCTATTTATTTTCTAAAGAGTGAGAACAAAAGAGAAACTCGCCTCATATCGCCATAATTACTACAAGAGTCGTCGTAGCAACCAACGGGAGAATCAGCGTTATCATTGGAGCTTTGTGTTTGTCTTTTTGAGCTCTTTGACCAAACAGATCATTCAACTGAGACCAAATTTACCATTATGGGCACATTATCACTGTCAGCATGTGCACAGGGGGCAGACAGAGGCCGTAAGACTCTCAGAGTACAAACACAGAGAGCGATCAGCCTTTCTGACAGAAAATGGCTTCATGCCGTTTCCCCTGCAAAGAAACCGTTTTCTTTTATAAAAGATTGGGGGAACAGAGTAGAGCACCCTGTGGCGGCTTCTGTAAGTACTTGATCTGTATGAAAACTAAACACTCCACCGTCCGCCCACTGCCCGACAGCCAAGACGATGCAGCAGCTGTCCCGTGGTATTAGTGCGGCTCGACTGCTCAGTAAAAAGGGATTCCTTAAATTCAAAAGATTGCTTTGGGCTTCCACGGTTACTCGTGGAGCTGAGGCTCAATAAAACAAGCAAAAAAAACTTGTACCCTCGCTGAGAAGAAGAAATGTTCATTTCACACTGACTTTTCTTATAAAGCAGCAGGAAATTGACTTTAAAGCCTAACAGGCACAGCCTGACTTGACAGTGAGGGTCCTGGTGCTAAAAATTATTTTGATGGGTTAAAGAAAATGATGACTGACCCCAACTTAAACAATCAAGGACAGAAAATAAACTACAGTATGTTTGTTGTAAGATGAGTAACTGTTTAACACATAAGAATATGGAAAATGTTTAAGTGCCACACAGAATGAAAAGCAGCATCTGTGGTTAGGAAACGGTAAAACGAGTAGCATGGTGCTAACATAAGCCAAATTTTGATCCTGGCACTAGTGGTTTTGTATTCATTTTTTTACCTTTTTGTGCCAACAACTCTTACATTGGAATACTATCCCAGTGGAGCCCAAACTCTAACCAGATAGAGTTGCCGACTATGGTCATAGATTTGTATTTAGTAATTGTTGATCGCTGCTTTGTGTAACTGAACCGTATTAGTTGGTATTTTGTTCTTAAAATAGTTTTGTAAATGATCTGCAGCTTAATAAGATTTACTGATTAAATGAAGCTTAACTAATTCCTAAGGTGTTGTACAAAGCACAGATTGTTGTTGGCGGTGTCTGTTTTGTTCATCAATACCCAACAGTACTAAACTACTGAATAAATCACTTCACCCTTTATTGTATTATGTGTTTTTGAGCACACTTCTCTGTTGTGCCTCTGAGTTTCCTGCTTCCTTATACTGAATGATAAAAGGAGAAGTCTGAGGTGGTGCCTAAAGGTCGCTGTGGGGTCAGGCCATTATCAGTGACATGCTACAACAACAAACCTTCACTGTTGAGCAGTCATCAGTCAAACTGGTGACCAGACATGGACAGTTTTCCTCAACATGAGCAACATTTCTTCTGATCAAAGGCTGATAGACCAAGATAACTGTCGTGAAAAATAAAAGCTTTTAGACATTACACCCACTCAGGGACAAATCTGTCCAAAGTTGTATTATCTATATAAATGATCTGCACATGAGATGAGGCTCAGATGAGAGCTGGGTAATGAAGCAGCAGTGTGAATCTGGATCTGAACCCTGGGTTGTTTGAATGATGCACTGCTGCCTTCTTAGGCGCCAGGAGAAGCAGCATTTCTGTTGTTTGATTTGAGCCTGCGGGCCAACATGAAGTCTTATTTTCCTCAGAGCTGTGTTCACTAAACAAGAAGCAGAGTGGGAGTAGAGAGAGCGCTGCATTCGTGCATGACCCCCCAAAAACACTCAGTGACGTGGAAATGTGCACTCGGTCGAGCGTGAGTGCTAAAAATGAGATAATGAGCGGAAAGTTGTCGGAGCCGCTCCTTCACATCTAAAACACAGACTGAGGAGACCGTGATGACAATGTGAACAGCAATCAATGCCTTAAAATGTCTTCGCAATATTTAAGGAGAAACTTAAATGTCTGGTGAGAGCACAGAGTCGGGCGCTGTGTGTTGGTTGAAGACTTCACTGAATGCGAAGGATTTTTCACATAATAACGAACATGATGGTTTTATTTGGCTTCTACATCTATCTGTGTAAATACTTTAGAACCATTTATCTCCCACACATTTATTTTACTCTACTGATGTAGATCTGATGGAACCTATTCAGACTAAAGGTGAGACTTTACTGTATTTCAAACTGAATGCATTGCAGCATATAACCTGAGGAACGAAAATTTGTCCAATTACTTACCAAAATATCATAATCCTTATGGTAATTTATATATCATTACTAAAAAGAAAATATATAATTTATACCATCATGCCTTTGGTCACAGATTGAGGCACTCTTCACAGTGAGGTCTGCTGATTTTTGTTGTACCTATATGGTTTTGCTTGAAACCCCTTTTGAAATTGATTTATTGCAGATATGGATACCATTCACTAATGGAGTGCCTGGGGAAAGTGTTGCAGTCAAGACCACCACCTAGCCAACATTTGTTTTGTTTTTTTAAATCATCACCACTACCTTGGGATGATTAGTCCAGGGATTACAAGTCCAGGGAAGTTTGGACATTTGAAATCAGGTAATTATTAATATGTTTTTTTAAGTTTAGGCTTAGCTGAATGATGAAGGACTTTGACTAAAGACAGATGCAGGTTCAGGAAGACACTGAGAGAAGGACTGCAGGAGGGTATCTAAATGGAAATCTCAAAAAAGAGATGGGAGGGGAAGAGACAGCAGGAGTTAGAGAGACACAATACAGGGGTGAATAATGATGAGTGACAGGCAAGAGGACGACGCTTACAGCTATGAGTTCATCAGAGTTTGGCTTCAAACCCAAAGTTGTTGAATTCACGAATCAGCTCCTGACAGTAGTCAGAGATCATTCATTGTTTCTGTAGAGCCATAATAAAGATAAAGTGTTGTGTCATGTCGTACATACAGATGAGTGTTTCTGCTGATGAAGATGGTGGAGTGAGAGACTAACAGCTGAAACTTACATTTTGTTGCATCGATTAAATGTGCAGAGTTCCTTAAACAAGTATTGTTCAAATAAATGTTTTTTCATCTGTGTGTGCTTCTGAAGGAATCATTGACAGAAAAGGCAACGCTCGCACACACACACACACACACACACACACACACACACACACACACACACACACACACACACACACACACACAC